>CM046383.1:14018120-14040862 GCA_025413485.1 Ficus microcarpa | reverse complement strand
TCATTGTTTGTAGTCTTTGGCAACCTATTGCTTTCGCATTAGACAAATACTCAGAGCAAATTCAACCGATTCCTTAGCTATGTAGCTTTTATACATCCTTCTAGCCTATTTCGGTTCTTAACATAAACCTTCAAAACCTTCATGTACCTTTCAAAAGGATACATCTTTCTCAAGTACATCGGTCCACATATCTTAACGTCCCCAACTAAATGCACCGTTAGATAAATCATATGTCAAAAAGGATGGTGGAAAATACGTCTTAAGCATGCATATCTTAACCAATTCTGATTGTAGCGAATCTAGGATAAGTGGATCAATTACCTTGGAGCATATCGAATTGAAAAATGAGTATAACTTGGTAATTGCGAATCTCACATCCTTCATTAAAACTCCTCGCAAGACAAACGGTAATAACTATTACTTCAAAATATAACAATCATGTGTTGTCATTCCAATGAGCCTCAAATCCTTTATAGACACCAACCTTTTGAAGTTGGAAGAAAACTCGTTAGGTACTTTTACAAAAACAAGCCATTCACAAAAGCTTTCTTTTTTCTTCTTATCTAAATATTGTGTACTTTTCTAGAGATAAGTAAGTGGCATTCCCTCTTTTTGTGGGGAGCAAATTAAGTCTAATTTTCAATCCCTTTAGATCCAACCATGCTTTTTCACCATCTTTGGTCTTATTACGAATGTCAAACAATGTGTCCACTATCAATTTATAAATGTTTTTCTCAATATGCATAACATCCAAACAATGGCGAATGAAAAGTGACTTCCAATATGGAAGTTCGTAGAAGATTGACCTCTTTTTCTAAGGTCCATTGACTTCCTGATCTTTGTTACTTCGTTTTCGTTTCGTGAACACTACTTTAAAATCTTTAACCATCTCAAATACATCTTTGCCCATCAAAACCCGGGGAGGGATTTTTTCTACGGTATTACCATCAAAAGCCTTTTTTTTGTTTGCAGTACCGATGATTTTTTTGTAAGAATCTCTTATGATCAAGGTAAATGGTTTTCTTACCATTATTCAACCGGATGGAAGATGTTTCTTTTATACAAACAGGACAACTTATAGAACTCTTTATTGAATAACCAAATAGGTTTCCACAAGCGAGAAAGCCATTAATTATCCACATTAACATTGTATGAAGTGTGAATGTCTCTTGATGGTAAAAATCTCTAACTTTTTCCCCTTGTCCCACAAGCTCTTTAGATTATCAATTAGCGGTGCCAAGTACACATCAATATCATTCTTTGGCTCTTAAGGACCAGAGATCAATAAAGTCAACATCAAGAACTTCCGCTTCTGGTTCAATTTCGGAGGGAGATTGTAGTCGACAAGTATGATGGGCCAAGTACTATGCATACTACTTATATTACCATGTGGGTTCATTTCATTCGCTGATAAACCTAGATGTAGATTTTTGTGGTTTTGCACTAAATTCAAAATGATTTCTATCAAAGGTCTTCCATTGTGGTGTATTGGCTGGATGTCTAAGCATGTCATCTTCAACACATTTATCATGATACCAAGTCAATTATTGGCATGATTGGCATTACGGATTAAATGCCATAGACGTGACACCGGAGGAATGCACCATAACACCTTTGACGACACTCATTTGCTACCATTCGTTGGCTTCTTACCCTTCTCCCATCTTGACTCTTTATAAACTGGACATTCATCAAAATTTTCATACCCGTTTTCGTAAAGGATGCAATTATTTGAACATGCATGAATTTTTTCATATTTCATTCCCAAAGTGTTTAGCGTCTTCTTAACTTCGTACATACTAGCTAATATTTTATTATCAACCGGTAAAACCTCTCTTAGAAATTCTAAAAGAGTTATAAAACTAGAATTTGTCCACCTTCCTAATGCCTTCATATTCTATAATTTGACCAATGTTGATAATTTCGTATATTTAGTACACCCGTCATACAAGGGCATCTTGACATCATTTATCATTGCATTAAATAACTTCGAATAGTGCACAAAATGTTCTTCCAAATTATTAATCATATCAAACAAATTTTCACATACATCTTCCTCAACATTAGGTTCTTTTCCTTTGTTCTTCGACGTTGGATTCAAACAAGTTTCACCATGTAAATATCATATTTGGTATAAACAAATAATCCCACATTTAAGCGAATGTCTTCTAACTTTATCAACTGATTGAGACCTATGACTTCCACAATCCACACAAGGACACCTAATCTTATCATTTTTCATGTGAGTTTTGTCATGACAAAACTTCTTCAACACCATCTTGATATTTTCTAGTCAATCGATTAGCCCACATTTATTTTCAATCCATTTACAAGAATCCGGCCTAAATCAAATTAAAGATCATAAAATACATTCAATAATCAAGTGTTTACAATTAAAATAATACATATCAAGTTTTTGACATAATTTAACAAATCATGCTTTAAAAAAATAAAATAAAATAAAAATCTAAAGTTTTATATATCTAAAATATCTACAATGAATACAAAATAACTCGAAAGAGTAAGTAATCACTTATAAATAATGACTATAAGAAAGTGTTGGTAAGGTGGACTATAGTAATGACGCTGAATGGCAGCGGAGGATCTGTTTTCGCAGGTCTTTGTACTGTTTTTCATAGTTGTAGAATTGTTTTGCAAAATGAAATTAGGACTAGTAAGGATTTTTAATTAGAAACTGCACAACGGTTTAAAAAAACCGTCATTGAAACTCATAGATTACACGACAGTTTTCTTAAACTGTCGTAGAAAGTGAAGATTACACAACAGTTTAAATAAACCATCCTGTAATCTATAAGTTTCCATGACGGTTTTATTGATAAACCGTCGTGTAATCTCAACTTTCCGTGACGGTTTTATTGAAACCGTCACGGAAAGTGAAGATTAGATGATGATTTCAATAAACCGTTGTGTAATTTATCAGTTTCCATGATAGTTTTAATAAACCGTCGTGTAATTTTTCACGACGGTTTCAATAAACCAATGTGCAATCATAGGGTGATCCATTTTAGACGACGGTTTTTAAAAAACCGTCATGTAATCTCCGCCGTCTATTCCAACTTTTGTAGTAGTGCTAATTTTAGATTAAAAAAAAAAAGAAAAAATAAGAAGAAGAAGAACGTGTCATCAAGTGCACAAATATAACTTCTTTATTTAAAACAAACATACGCTAGCTAGAAAGCTTTTTTCTTGTTGATCACTTTCCAAAATTGAGCACTTTTTGGAGGAGAAATATTCCATTTGCAATAAGATACATGAATTTTATCTAAAATTAAAACAAATGTACGTTAGATAGAAAGCCTTTTCCATCTTCATTTTCCTAAATTAAGCCTTTTTTGGGGAAAAACATTTGTTGTTGAATACCGTGTGTAGTAGGACACATGAATTTAATCTAATTTGGAGTTTCTTTAGTATAATTTGGGTTGGAAAGAAGAATGGGGTGGGAGCCAGAATAAGCTTTTATTAACAACCTACTTATTTTATTTTATTTTTTGTTGCAACTAGTTATCCACTTAAAATTAATTCACACGCCTTACAGACATTGCTCATTCAGGAATTTATTGGAGAAACTTAATTAAACAATGTCTTTTAATAATTATGTTCGATAAGTTAAAACATTTTATAATTATTTTATTATTAGTATTATTGAATTTGTGTTTGTCTACATAGAGATCTTATTTATAATGAATTTTCGCTTTCAAAAAAATTTTTTTTTTGAAAAGGGAAATTTTGTTTCACACAAAACAAAATACATGAGACATAAATGGTCACAAGTATAAAGGAATTCGACCCTAAATCAAAAACTGGATCCACCAGTAAAGGCCAAAATAGCATAGGGGTGAATATAAGTATCAAAAGTCAAACATGACAAGGGAAGCCCTGTCAAACATACAAGTGCCAAGACTCAAACATAAACTTCGAGCTTGACCATTGCTCGTTAAACTACTCCAAAACAATTGATGGACTAGCTCTATCAACTGAGATTGATCACCACGTAATGAGGGCACTCACACTATGGCATCCGATAACAAACGGATGGGAGTCACAAGCGGAGGATATCGTCTCCATTATTATCGAAGCAAAAACACCAGAGTAAATAAAAAAAATATACCAAAGGAATGGAAATATCAATGCTCATATTACAATAAAACAAAAGAATGATCCAACTGGTAGTAATCCATCGACCATCGAACAGATGCCAAATCGGAGTGGAGTCACCTCAGAAGGACAACCCACCTCCAAGACAGGTTAGATCTGCCCCAACGAATGTGCTGCTCCACACACAGCCACCATCACAAGAAAGCCGATGTTGACGCAAGTTTGGGGACTGAACTTCAAGGTCGAAAGCCCGACAATGCGCCCGGAGGCAGCGCTAAAGCTTCGACCAAACACTACAACTTTTTTTTTGTATTCAAAGAGAGAAAGAGAAGGAAAGAGCCTTTCTAAAATTTTCTCACAATAAATTTTCTAAATTTATTGATTCAATCTAATAGACACATATTTCCTTTGTTAAATAAGATATTTGGAGAAAGGAACAATAAGGAGAAAACGAGAGACTGAGAATTAAATAATCTTATCTTCCATTTAATAAGTTAGTTGGAAATGAAATTTTTAAGTTGGAGTTGATTGATTTTTCAAAAATTAGTTATAAATTTTGTTGACTTTTTAGAAAGAAAAAAAAAAGGACAAAAATTGAGATAAAAAAGTACATTTTAACTAGACTTAAACTAGAATACCAAATAGAGGCTTAACATCCATTTAAGAGTGGTTTGGATTAAAAAAAAAGGGGTGGGGGCGGGGGGCGGGGCGGGGCTTTGGGGAGGGGGGTGGGGAAGGAAAACGTAGAACTTTTTTTTTTTTTGGATGGGAGGAAAATATGTAATTTATAAAGTGAAAGTGAAAGTCCACAATCTTTTACTCCATGTGAATTTTAAAAATCAAGATTTCTTTGAGTTGGAGAACGTGCCTTTTTTAGATGTAACGTAGGTCCGTCATTGCTTTTACGAGGAAACTTCTGCCAGAAAGATAAACATAATTAAATAGCAGAAAGGACGTTGACACATCATTTTTAAAGTTTGGGACACTTTGTGATGAGGACTAAAATTTTAGATAACTTTTGAAATTTATCTTTTAAATATGCGCATTTTGTATCAATATTCTTTTTCTATTTCTATTTCTTTTCCTTTTCCTTTTTCTTTTTTCTGGAAAAAGCTATGTTGATTCGTGTATTGATACTTAAACCAATCTTTTTTGACCTTTTGAGGTCATCTTATAAGCTATTACCAATTGTAAGCACTGTAATAATTAATTGACCTTCAATAATTCTGCTGATACCTCTATAAAATAGAGTTATTTTACCATTTTTATTTATCTAATTTGATTATGTTTTTGAGTATTTTAATTTATTATAATTTAATTCAATTTAATTATGTTTAATTTTAATTTAGGATAGTTTATTTTGATTTTACTTCATTTTGTGTAATTTCATTTTATTTAGATTTAGAGTAATAGTCATTTTAATATTTTGTCATTTATTTGTCCCTCAGATTAATTAATTTTTCTCATTTGTGTAATTTAATAAGGTGAAAATTGAATTTGGATCAATTTTGGGGAAATGACAATAAATCGATTAAAAATTCAAATTAAACTGGAAGCTAGCAAAAGCCACGCGTGAAAGGAGAAAAACCATCCAAACTGCCACCAAGACCGTTCGATTGCATCCCAGATCGCGCCACAACGCGCGTGGAGAGAAAGCCAATAGAGCAGCGTGAAGGTTAAAGCTGCGTCAGCCCAGTGCAGCAACTTGTTGGTTCCCATGCGCATACGTGCACGTAGCTCCCGTGATCCATCGCCTAAACCGATTCTCTGTCCGACACGTGTTTCAGGGAACCCACTCTCTTCCCCGCATTCCAGCCGATCCAGTCCAAGGCGCCACGTGTCCGGCCACAGTAGGGCCTAAGTGCGCCCCACGTGGCGCTTTTCTGAGCTGAAAGAAAATTGAAAAAAAAGGGGGAAGGAAGCAAAGAGATCGGGGAGGTTTTTGGAGGCCGTGGTACAGAGGCCGAACCCAGAGAGGAAAGAAGAAAGAAAATGAAGAAGAAAAAGAAAAAAAAAATAGAAAAATAGAAAAAAAATAGTGTAGGATTTTTAGGTTTAGGAATTAGTTTTTATTTTTAGTTTTAGACTTTATTTTCAATAAATTTCAAGGGAGATGACATTTGAAGAACAGAGAGGAGGAGATGAGAAATTGGAGAAATTTTTGAAGATTTATGAAAACAATTATTGGGGTTTTTATTCCTTTTTCTTGTCTATTTTATTTTTGTAATTGGAAGATGCTTGAACCATTTGATTTGCTTAATTTTATTTATTTATTTTCATTTATGGATATTGTGTAGTTTATTGATTTTAGGATTTGATGTAGCTCTAATTGCATTATATTTTGATGATTTAGCTCATTGTTAATGAAATCTCTAGTCAATTCATTTGTGTTTTTTTTATGGTTAATGCTTCTAATTTGTTGGGAAATGAATTAGTGGATTTGATTTATGAATTTTAATGCTCAGGAGAGATTAATTCATTAATTGATTTATAAAATATAATCTTAGTTGTTATTAAGTTCGGAAGGCCGATGACACTTTGATAATCATATAAGAGTATGCTTAATGAATGTGTAGGTAGATAAGTTAGATATGGATATCAATTTGGACTTTATGCATATTATCTCATTTGACACTTGAAAGAGATAGTAAGATTAATTTGGAGCCCTTGATTGATAAACTGATTGAGATTAATTAGCAATTTCTTAATAGGAAGAACATAAAGAGGATAGAGTGAAGTCAAGACCCCATTATTTGTTTGTGTCTTTTTATTCGTTTGGTTTTGTTTGGTCATTTTAGTTTACTTTATTTAGTTTAATTTGCATTTTACTATTGTTCAATCGGTCGTTCAAATAATTCTAATGTTAATGAATTTCGCTAATTAACTTAAATTTAAATACAATTCTCATGGGATTGACAACATTACTCATCTTATATTATTTGTACGACTTGTACACTTACGAGATTTTACGCAACATCTTCTTTTTCTTTTATCTTTCTTATTTGGCAACGAAGTAAAATAATTAGTTTTTCAAAATGTAACATTGAATAATTTTTAGCCAAGCACAACGAATAAAAATAAATAAAGGAGAAAAAAAATCATGTATAAAACTCTATAGACATTTTCATGATTATAATAGGATTAATTCTAAAAATTCCACTCGAATTATAGTCATTGTAACACTTTATCCTTTCAAATTTTAAAACATAACATTTGTTCCTCTCCAATTATAAAATCATAATAATTTTGCCCCCTACATTGATTTTTTGACCGAAAAACTCACATACATGATAAGGAAATTAATGGCACTTTAGTTAACCAAAAAAAAAAAAAGTATTAACAACAAAAATTTCCCTCAAATTATTGGCCTCATAACACTTTGCCCCCGATCTATGTTCCTCTGGTCTATGTTATTTCCTAGATTTCATATAATTTTAATCAAAAAACTTAAAATATGCATTAGAACAAAGGGTAAAATATTAATTCCATATTTAATATCTCAACAATTATAAATTGAATGCTTGATATGTGTAATTTTTATTCATGAAAGTAACAGAATGACTAAATTTATTAACGGAACAAAGATTAGGCGAACAGATGTGAATTTAAGAGTAAAGTATTACAAGACTATAATTTAAGGGGGATTTTTATAGTTACAAGGGAATGATTATAACAAAATGGAATTCCATTTTCAAAATTCAAAAAAGAGAGGTGATATTTGAGCCCTCTAATGGGATACGTATTATAATTATTTTTACAATTATTATTATTATTCTGAAGAAGTTCAGAGACAAGGCTTCTTAGGTGCAAACCAATTGTCATTACAAACGGTTACCTGGAAATAATCGTGTGCCAAATTGTAGCCGACGACAAAGATCCATTGTGTTGACCAGGACCATTAGAAAATGACGTTGTCTCTACCATATAATTATTCATAGTACATGTTTTGTTTGAAATTTACATAGGAGATAATTATTTGCATTCAATTCATTGGTCATGGTATAGAAACGTAACCTAACAGAAACATCTGCATGTGAAGTCTCAATCAACATAATTTGCAATTCGGTATATATAGAAACTACTCATTTATTAAGTGCAATCATACCTGTAGGGCATAACATGAACTCGTCTAGTTAATCTACAATAAAATGCGTGTTTAATGACACAAAATTTATGACATTTTTCTGAAAGTATCATCAAAGTATCTTTAAGATGACATTTTATTCTTAAAGGTCTAGAAGAGGTCATTTGACGACATTAAACAGAAAAATGTCATTGAAAATATATTTTATGACATTTAATGGAAAAATGTCATGAAATTTTTTGTAAATGCACAAGATATATGACAAAAAAAATGCCTACTAAACATGTGTGGAGTTCTTACGTGTATTTAATTCATGATTTTCCATTGAATAAGAAGCAAAATAATAACAAAAAAAAAAAAAAAAAAATTTGCAACTTGAAGTAGCACATAACTGAATGGTAATATCACATTTGACTTCAGCATGAGATGTAAAGTTCAAATCCGCTAACCATCCTTAGTTCCAGAAAAAACTAAAAAATAAAAACTAAAAAAACTAAAAAACAAAACAAAACAAAATTCATACCTTTCAATTCATTAGTCTTGTTTTCTAAGAATAGTTCATATGGTTGCAAATCAAACTAAACTACTTATAAAAATTTTAATATGATACTAATAGATGCAAATGCATGAATTTTCTTCCACTTTTTTTAAAGTTGTTTTCAATCTGCTTTACAGTGTTGTCTTGTTTTCATAAACTTTCGTGATAAATTCGGTTTCATTTCTTCCTATTCTATACAAATAAAAGGTTAGTGCACCAGTCGAAATTTTATACCTGAAATTTCCAAGGGTATGTAACTTGAAACCTGCTGCATAATATAATCACGTTAATTATTACTATCCTGACTTAAATGGGGAAAGTATTTCAAGCATTCATCATCGAAAAAATAGGTAAACAAAAAATTGGAACCAAATACAAGGTCGTACATTTAGGTTATATTGAAGCTCATGGAAAAAAGAAAATAAAAGATGAATTTATATGATTACATCCTAACCTTTGCTACTCCAATTAAATTTTCCTTTCGGCATCTGAACTTTTGGTGGTAATTAATGAAATATGATGTCGTCATTGTGCTCTGCATTTTCAATAATTTTGTTAGGACAAGGAAAAAATGAATAAAAAACGAAAAGAAAAGAAAAGGTGAGGTTGAATCAACAAAACTTTAGTTTTCAAAAAAAAAAAAAAAAAAAAAGCCAAAGCCAAAGCCTTGACGCAGTAGCCACGGCAAATGTTACTCCACTTAATTGGAGGTAGACATCCATTACGATAACTATATTCCTTATTAAAGTCAGAATTTCGCCTATACCCGTCATGCCATTTATCTGAGATTAATATAAACTAATAAATAAAGTCAGAAACTTCATCTCTACTCATTATATCATTCATCCGAGATTGATATAAACTAATAATGAAAACAAAAAATTATTCATAAGAAGTGTAATATAGATATTACTAGTTAAAAAATGATCTATGAGATGTTATTAGTTTACTTTGAGCAAAGGTCGAACAAAGAAGAATCAAGCTTTCTATTTGTTGTTTTACTCTAATGGCATATACTACAAATTACATCAAGATTATATTTTATGATGGATTATGAATATCAATTATGATGACATATAACAGTACTGAATTAAATTTAGACATATGATAAAGTTTGTCAATTAAAGTACTACATTGTTTGTAGTTAAGAAAGTTGGTTTCCAATGAAAAAGAATAAAGACATTCACCAAAACGAAAGATATGAACCTGTTAAATTGTTGACACAGAGACTTGTGATGCGTGGATGGAAAACAAGAGCATGATGCTACAAAGATGCAAAGTGAACATATAAAAATAATGCGTAGATTTGTCAAACTATAGATGGATTCAAATATCAATTCAATCCTCAGGCTTGTCAATCAAATATGAATGTCTAAACTCTATGCTACGTTGGCAAAATTAAAGTGTGAGGAAGAGAGAGGGGGAGTATGACAGATTGTCTCACTAGTGTTTCACACACAGTCAAAGAAACCATAAGGAGGAGATAGAGAAAGGGAAATAGAGAGATCAACTTGCCAAAGGTTTTGGCACGCTTATTTTGGCGGGTACAAAGCAATGTTGCATTTGGCGGGTTTTTTTTTTTTTTATTTTTTTATTTTTTTTATTTTTAAGAAGTTTCTTTGACATGTCTTTTTTTTTTTTTTTCCTTGTTTAAATAGACAGAAAAATCTAGAATAGTTATTTTTGTAAGGGCATTTTAAAACGAAAAATAATTTAAAGTCAAATGATTTTTTTTTTTCAAACCTATATAAAAGATGTTTTTTTTTTCTTGTTTCTTTTTTCTTTTTTAGCACAATGAAAAGAATGTTGCAAATGTTGTTAAGAGAAGTGGATGAAGATAATGGGATAGAGGCGTGATTTTTCTTTACATATAATACCTACAATGAAAGTTTCAAAAAAAATGTGTAAAAGAAAATTGAAAAATAGAATTTTAATTTTTTGAATGAATATATATTCAAGAAAAAAAAAACCAGAGAAAATATAATTAATATGAACACTTTTAAAAAAATCTATCTAATAACTAAAAAATTAAAATATGTTTTTAAAGTTTTAAAAATCAACTAAAAAGAAGTAAGCTAGCGTAGCTATAAAAATTTTCTCTAATTACAAAGAACCAATAAATAAACTATTTAAAAAAGAATATGTGCAACGTGGGAGATCAACTGCAACTTACATGTTGCAATATTAACAAATATAGATATATTTGATTAAATATAAAAAATTTGTAGGACTTACTGAAATTTGCTTCTACGGGGAAAGGCAAAATCTGACCACGACCATGATTGGCCGGCGACGGATGGGTGCGATGTAAGGGGCGGGCTTGGGTGCAACGGCCATGGTCTTAGTTGGCGACAGCTTCTACGGTGGCCGACGGCTTCTTGAAATTTCAATTTCAGCTGATTTTAGAACCTTCATTCCAGGGTTTCTCTTTTTCTTTCTTTTTGTTTTTAATTTTTGGCGCACGATCAGAGAAATAGTCGGAAAGAGAAGGGGAAGGGGAGTAAGAGATACCAAGATTTTGGCGCGCTTGTTTTGACCGGTGCCAAGTGCTGTTTTTGGCGGGTATAGTTTTTTTTTTTTTTTTTCCTTCCTTTTTGTTAATTTTATTTTAAAGGTTTAACAAGTAAATTGACTGACTTTTTTTTTTTTTTTTTTTAAGAAAAGTTCAGGAAGAGTCTAGATTTTTTAAGGATAATTTAAAACGAAAAATATTTTGAAAGATAAATTATTTGAGTTTTTTTTTTTTAATAACTTTGTTGAGAGAAGGGGATGAAGATAATGGGGATGCACATGTAGTTTTTCTATAAATGGATAATATAAAAGGTTAAAAAATGTATAGAAGAAAATTTTTAAAACATTAATTAATTGAAGGAACAGGGCAATTGGCGAGTAAAAAGAGATAAAAACAATAAATAACTAAAGACGGTGGAAGTGGTAAAGTTTAGTGGATTGAGATGGTATGGAATTGGATTTTACAGTTGGGTAACAATAATGACCATGGGTGGATGAATAGGGCAACTAATTCGGATGAATCTGAACGCTGATGACTTTAAAAGTCTAACTAGGATAATCTTAAATCCCCAACCACTAAAATCATAAAATTCTAAAACAGAATTAATTATCATAAAACAATAATGTTGCTAGTTTTTAAATAAAAACACAAATCTTATGTCTACATGATGTAAAGTTGTACTAAAGAACCTAATTAAGTCATTAAAAAGAGAGAGAGAGAGAGAGAGAGAACCTAATTAAGAAATATTGGCAATATCTAGAAAAAAAAAAAAAGAAGAATTTAAAAGAGGTACTATTAGATAAGAAGTTAGAATTATTATTTAGTGATATAGCTAATCCAAAATAATATCCATCCAGTCAATTCTTTAGTTTGAATTATCACAATTATTGCATTCAATTTATCTTTAAACTAAGATTTTTTTTTTTAAATCTAATAGTCCGATGATTAAATCATCTTCAAACTTCTCGTAATTCTCTTGACGAATTATTATTGTACAATTAGCTCAGTTGAATTATCATAATAATACAGAATACAATATGGTTATGACTTTACTATTTTGAATTTAAAGTTATATGCATCTTTTAAAATTTAGTTGTAATTAATTTTAGTTCTTTAAGTCGTCTCTATCAACATGGCATAGTATGATACCTTCAACCCCTTGAGCGAAATGCGGCAAAAGGAAGGAAAATCTATGGATGGACCCCATCATCTCCACCTTGTAAGAACTACGAGATCACCCCAAGGACGCCTTTGGCATCCAGGGGTCGCGGACCGACCATAGAAACCTGTTCAATAAGTGGAACGCTTTAGCTATCCGCTTTCAGGTTGGGCAGTAAGGATTGAAGAATGGCAATCACTCATTCTTAAAACTAGCATTCTTAAGACGAAAGAGTCGAGTGTAAAAGGGGGAAAAGCTCTCCGTTCCTAGTTCTCTTGTAGCTAGATCCTCCAGAACCACAAGGATTTTTATGTCATCGAAAAAATGCATTTTTTAAGATTCATAAAATAATTCAGTAAGAAATGAATTATTAAAAAACTAAGTCAAAAGAAAATGCAAGTCATAAAGAACGTTTTGAGTTCAATCCATATGGATAACCTTCGAAATAAGTAGGGACAGCAATTTTAACCCGCCAACCTGACTTAAATGGGACAGGTAAAACTAGGGTTAAACAAGTAAAACATGCTATATCATCAAAACCCATTACGGGTTCAGGACGGGGTGGGTCCAGGGGTCTCGACCCTATTACCCGATTACCCGCCCTATTAAGATATCATAGTTCTTCAAATTTTATTTATGTATGGTGTGTACATATATATATATATACACACACATATACACACATTTCGAAATCTGAAAAAAAAAAAAAAAAAAAAAGTTTGTTTGACTTAATTCTTAATATTCTTCGATATATCATGTAAGCATGCATTACCTTTGACAAACATTTCTAAAGTTTTGCCCAATTGACGTAACGAGAGTATTTTTTTTATGGCTTTGAAATTTTAATGAAAAAAAAATTTCTAGTAACTTACTAAACACCTTAGTTAGAGCATACTGAATAAAAAGAGACAATCAATTAAATATTTGAAAGAAGTCAAGGGAGTCCTTTAAAATTTGAACCATCAAGTTTTTTTTTTTTTTTTTGAGAGATTTTGAACCATCAATTTAAAATAAAAACTCAAAAAAAAAAAAAAAAAAAAAAAAGCCGCACAAGCGTTGTAGGTAGTCTAATTGTATTGACTTCGTTTTTCACTTATTAGGCTTTGTAACTGAGAATTTGAACACCAATAATCGGAAAAGTTTGTTGTTAATAAATATTAGCTAAACCACTACTAGATTCAAGGAATAATGAAATACAATCAGAATTGGAATCTAAAATTCCTAGGTTAATTTATTACGAAAATGAAAATATCAAAAATGGAAAAAAAAAAAAAAAAAAAAAACACCCTTTTGAAGGTCTAAATGGAGTTTAGCTGAAAAGCTACATTCATCATGGCAAAGCCACGAGTTTTGCTTGTTAGCCCATTTCCACTGAAAAAAAATACTAATTTTCGTCTAAATCCAACAACATCAAATGACTCATTGAAAACCAGAAAGTTGCATTATTTGACCTTGGGTGGTCCCTAACGTGCCATGAACGCCAACTCTTTGCACCCCATCATCATTAACTGAGTAAATAACTTTGTCGATGATGCACAAAAAATCCTTGCAAATTGAACTGACAATCAAATATGATCATTCATGTTTGGTCATTTCCGATAGATTTTAATTGCATTTTTATCTAATAATCAAGCAATTAGACAAAGGCAATCTACTGGTTTATTACTCTATTTTATGGCTATTTAATCGAGCAGTGGAATTTGTAATAATTACTGGCTAAACCTCTTCTACATGTTAAACTTAGTTAACAATTCCGTCTATTACTATTTGTTGCTACGAATCAAGATTGGCCCTTTTTAATAATCAAATGTACAAAATTCTTTGCAAAAAATCAAGTTCAAGTACTTCTAAAAATGATTCAAATCCCACTACTTGAAAAAAAAAAAAAAGATTTAAATTCAAATACGTACAGTAAGAGCTCTTGAAAAGTATAAAATCAAAATTATAAAACTATAAACTGCAATTGCATTAAAAAAATAAAAAAAATAAAAAAAAACAATTTTACGAACTACGAACAATTGCACTGTGTCATGGATGCCTAAGTAACGACACATCATTAAAGATGTCAATAACCCTCTTGATAACATTTTTGCACTGTGGTGATATCGTATGAAGATAACCATAGTTTAATGTCATGGAACAAAGTATTAACTACTTGAACAACGATCTTTAAAGAAATGTCGTTAAAAGTTTTAGACTTTTCATGGCACTCCCATTCAACGACCTTTTCAAAAGTGTCGTGAAAACGTCTCCATGACATTTTTCCAATGTCATGGAAGGCCTTTTATGTTGTAGTTAAACTAATTATTTCATTAATCCTGACAGGACTAGCTTACAGAAAGGACAGAAATGACTAAGAAAATAGAAATTTAAGGTCATCTCAGTTAAAAAAAAATAAAAAAGAACATAGATCAAACTGTTACCTTTGAAAGAGTTCTGAGACTATTTAAGCCGATTATTCTTGACAAAATTGTCTCAAGTTGGTTATTCTGTTAGAAGCCATTTATTTCGACATTAACTCATTTGTGCATCAAATGGCCAGCTAAAAGAGGGTAACGTGGGGATTTCATGTGCCAAAATTATGAGATTAAAAGAGAAATTAACGTCAAAATTATGTGATTTAAGAAAAAGGTCAAAACAAATATAAAGACATTAAAAATTGAGTTCATGTAAGAAAAAGTACTTATTCGAGAATTTTTTACTAGAGTGAAAAATACTCTATTAATGGCTAGAGATTATTTTAAACAATTAAATCTTAATTCAGTTATGCCGATTTTTGTATAGATTTTATTTTACATGTAGATTTTATGATATCTAACATTCATAGACATGCATGATTGGTAAGAATTGTCTACTGAATGTCAAACTAGCGTTCTTCTTCTTTTGATCTTCCAATATCTTTGATCCGAATGCTTTTCTTGTCCTATGACTATGTGAGCTTCAAATGAAGGGAGATGAAAAAACAAATGTTCTTAATTTAGGAATAAAGATTTTTTTTTTTTTAATAAAGAGTAGACAATTGAAGATTTAGGATTTTAATCAATTTTTCTCTTTTTTTTTTTTTTTTTTTTCATAGCAAATGAGGATAAGGATATTATTAGGAAATGGTTTGTTTTAGGCATAAAAATAGAATTGCGGATATTATGGGAATGATGCTGCTGAGATAGTTTATAAAATTTTGTTTGGTTATGTTTTAGAGAGATTGATTTTGGTATAAGAAAGAAGGTGAAACAGCAATGTTTGTGTTTGTTTCTAAATGTGATTTCTACAAGTCTATATAAATCTTCTCTTCCGATGTATTCTTAATTACACAATTCAATGAGTAACCTTAGTTTTCTTTGTTCAACAATTTGGTTCTTAGAAATTCAATGGTATCAAAGCTTTAATTCTCATTGAAGGTTTTTGATTCAAATCTTTATAGAGAAAATATGATTATGCACGATTCCGATTGTATACGACAGCTGTCCAACTGTACTAGTATGTACAACTATGAATAAGTTCATTGCGTTGGACCAATAATGAAGCATTTGATGAACTCGAAGTTAATAGTATGATGTTTAAGTCTTAAGGAGTAAAAATGACGCAATATGTATTCTTTGAGTAATTAAATTGAAATTAAACCTAATAAAATTAAAGATTAATTACATAAATTTCCCCTGAATTATAGTCCTAGTAATATTGTGTCACTTAAATTTGAAAACGTAACATCGTCTGTTCCAGTACTAAATCTCATTAATAGATTTAGTCCTTCCATTCGATTTTTTTTTTTTTTTTTATAACAGAAGTTGACTTGTGGTTAACTAATCATACACAAATTAGGGGTATTTCAGTAAATCCTCATCTTTAAAACTTAATTTAAAATATACATTTTGTTTAGAACTCAGAAATTTGATAATTAAGAAGATGAGCTAATTGTTAGAAAAATTCATAGCAAAAAATATGTTAATACAAAAAAATTCACATTTATCCCTTCTTAATCATAACAATTAAAAAAAAAAAACTACATTGAACAAAAAATAGTTCATATCTTGTTTTCTCATTAGTGAATTGTTTTTTTTATTTTTCCAAAGGTGATATTTCTTTTTGTTTTTAAATATGAGTTTATCTATGTTTTTTTAATGTTATTTTTTTTATTTTTGTTATATTTTTATCCAAAAACTTAAATGTGGATTAAAATAAGAGTAAGACAGTAATTGTACATTTGATATCTGAGCAACCTATTTGAATGCTTGACACATGTTATTTTCGTTGTTTAAACTAATAGAATGAAAATTAGTTAACTCGATTTTGAAATTTGAAAAGTAAAATGTAACAATGGCTATATAATTCAGGGGGAAATTTTGTAATTAATCTTAAAATTAAATTTTTTTTTTTAAAAGACCATGTGGACAGTACTTGACCCTCATAATGGTTTTAGACGCAGTCCCATGCAGGTTAGTCGACGCTCTATTGATTAAGTCGGCATGTGGATATATTAATTTCATCTTTTTTCTATTCTTCTTCTTTTCTCCTTTCTTTTGCGTGTGTGGTGGGGGTGGGGTGGTGTTTGGGCGCTAACGGGGGAAATACACACCCTAAAAAAAAGTGAAGATACAAATTTATCATGAATATTCTTAAAGAAAAATGTGATGAATATTTATTATCATCCATTATAAGATAGGCCTATGTGGGTCTGTCAACTAACGTATGCTAAACTCGGTTTTTGTTCTTTTTTAAATAACTATATCATATGCAAATGTTGCGACCTCTTTACGGCTTCTGATAGGTATGTGCTTTTTTTTTTTTTTTGTAGCTACTTTTTTTTTTTTTATGAGGATAAAGACTTTTTTTCCCCCCTTCTCGCGTAACGAAGTAATATATTTCCAAACTAAGAAACTGAAATCCATCTCTTGATTAAAATTAAAGATTGATTTCATATTTTAGAGGAATGATATTGATAACGACAAACCCCAAAGGATCAGGGAAATAGGCCAAAAAATTTTTAGTTGATGATATAAAATGGGAGAAAGCACTTGAATGATACAAATTTAAAGATTATTACATCAACATGATATAAAGATAAACACTAGATCAATATGATACAAAATTAAACTAAAGTTAACTTAAAATTTATGTCATATTGGTCAAGTATGAAGAATTTGTGTTATGTTGTTCAATAGATGAAAAAAAAAAAAAAAGTTGGTCATTTAGATAATTTTCTCTATATATTTAATATAAATTTTTTTGGATGATAGTAAATAGTATATTCTCCATAAATAATGTATTTACGAAGCATTATTTATGATAAAAATTATCTTAAAAATATTATTGAAAATAAAATGTGAAAAATTATAGCAAATAACTTATTTCATGGATACTTTTGAAGTTTATATAGGAGATTTTTGAAAGATTATAAATTATAGCATATAAGTATATGATTGAATTTTCTAATAAATAAAAGATGTACGACTATTTTTTAATAATAGCTTTATTTGCATAATCAACTATTAGAGAGAGAAAGAGAGATGAGGAGAGAGAGGGGAGAAAGAATGAGGGATTTTTTGTATTGAGTGATTATATTATTTATTATTATGTTTAAAAGTTTATGCTAAATTTGTTATTACTCTTTTCAAAAATGCTATTTTATTCTTCCTTCCATAAAATGTTTACCGTGAATATTATATTTATGATAAATAATTTATTTCATAAGCATATTTACGATTAAATTACCTTAAAAATTCTCGTAAATAAATAATTTACTAAAAATATGCTATTTACCTCAAACAACTTAAAAATATACTATTTATTTTAAGTATTTTTAAAAATGGTATATGTATTGTAATTTCTCTATTTTAAGAATAATTATTTGTAGAGAGCAAAAATTGCTTTATTAACATAGTATAATTCTTTTCTCCTTTTTAGTTGGGAATAAGAGATTTAGGCTTCGTTTAGCATTTAAGTTTAACTCCTATTAAATTGTACTTTTTCATCTAAATGTTTGTTTGTTTGTTTTTTTTTTTTTCTGAGAAGTCAACAAAAATTATAACTAGTTTTTGAAAATTCAGCCAACTACAATTTAAAAATTTCATCTCTAACCAACGAACTAAATGCGAGCCTAAACTCTACACTTTACAATATAGTTAAGTATAGAATTATAGTTTAGCTATACCTATTACCATAATATATATCGTGTAATTCTGGTTTCTTATATTTTTATCAAATTTCATAAAAATTATATATTTTCTTTTTTTGATATAATTATATTGTAATTTAAGGTTAAAAAATGAACAATACTCAAAAAGTATTCCTACCTCAAAAGTTAACATTAAAAAAACATGATTTTAATCAAATTATTATTTTCTACCATGCAGCGTTTATAAAATTTACATTCCTGTTTTAAATTTATTTGAGATTGTACATTCTTATTTCAAATTGATGTTATCAACAACACCATTAATTGATAGATTTACCGTTTTCAATCCATACAGAAATATGTAACCAAATACTAATGGATGACTTTAACCAATTGCTTACATCTTGTATCTCTGCTTCAAAATGCAATTTTTTAATTATTTTGCCGTTGTATTTTGGCTTAACAAGTGTTTGTTTATTTATGTATTGATTCTAATTCATCTATAAACTATAAAGAGTAAATTAATTAATGTTGGGTCAAAATCAGACCCAAAAAAAGGTATTCGAATTTAAAATTTAAAAGTAAAATCTTAAACACTTCCAAACCACAGAACATATATATATAAATATATATATATATTTAAGGAAAATTTCATTAAACCCACTAAGAAGATATAAAAATATTAAATATAAGAAACCCCGTATTACACGAAACAAAACCCTTTAGTAAAAACAGATCCACCAGTGAAATTTGATGACGCTCAAAGTGAAAAATGTATGCTTAAGGCCCGATAACGGGAATATACATCGACACACTGAAATCAAGTATATATAAGGCTCTTTTTTACAAAATCTCGACAATCAATAGATTTTTCTGATCAATCGAGGGCTAAGACTTAGTACAGCATTAGGGTTGCTTTTTACTCTACATAGAAGTAATTCTAGCGGGACCAAAACACCGTTAAGACTTAGATTTGACGAGTAAACAACCAAAGCAGTGAACTCAGAAGAAATAGAACACCCAAAGAAAAGATGAAGACATCGTCATTATTAGACACAAACTTACAAAAAAAAAAAAAAAAAACCATTTAAACAGAAAGAGTCCTTGTCAATAAAACAAACCACATCATTGGGAGAAACTGGGTTGCCGAAGCGGGGCTACTGCAGGACCTCCCCAGTGCGTGATGACCACATACCACCACTAACTATCTCATTCCTGCTTTGCTTCTTCCCACAACACCTATCCTCCTATCATAGGCTCGCTTTTACCAAGACCTTCACCATATGATTCTCACCTTCATCTCTAGAGCCGGGAAACTAGAGACAAACCAAAGGCCGCTACTGGAATCCGGCCTCAAGAGAGAAAAACAATTGAGAAACCCTAGCCTTCACACGTTAAGGGGAAAGAAGAGAAAGAGAGACAGGGAAAGGTAAAGTCCTCTAAAAAAACATATATTATTTTAACAAACTCAAATTGCAAAGATCAAAGATTAAATAATCCCTTTAATTCATGTTTACAAAATTTTTAGCGATAGTATAAAGATGACCTTTTTCTTTAAAGAAAGTATTAGTGAGAAGAACACCAAAGATTAGGCTTTGACATACGGTAAATAACAATAACAATGACAAAAAATAAAAACAAAACAACAACAATAAATAATGATAATAATAATAATAACAACAACAACAAAAATTAATATGAGAAGAAGGAAAAAAAAAAAAAAACTACGTTATAAAAAGTTCGAATCTCTCCATTTCTATGCACGAAAAAAGTTTCAAGTGAATTTGTTGCAAAAAGGGTAGTAAAAAGGGTAGTAAACTACTTTTACAAGAGAGTGGTGTCATGGACATCAACTTTAATATTAATTTTTGAGTATCAATTTATTTATCATATTTTTACTGATAAATATAATCAATTGATGTGTTAATATTTTAAACACTTATCGATAAAAAGAAAATGATAACTCATTTACCATATATGCTAGTAATCAAAAATTGCTATTAAAGTTAATGTTTCTAGTATTTTTCTTTAAAAAAAAATCATGGGGTTAAAATAGTCATTTCATCTCACTGTAAAAACAAAAGAAAAGAAATTCTCCGCTGTGCAAGCCATGTCATGTGCAACTAGTCTGCGAGAGAGAGATCACTAGCTGTCTCGTTTATATGCTGTATATGTGTATACATATACACACGGAAGTATATAGTATATACATACAGGGTACCCATACACATAATGACATAAATGTATAGATATAATATAATATGTAGGTATTAAGGCAGTGTAAAGTCCCTATATATATAAATAGGCCCTGAAAGCATCGAAAACAGAAAACAGAGCTCTGAAATATTTTGCAACCAGAGCAAAGCAAAGCAGAGAGAGACAGCATATAATATATAAATATATAAAATACATATATAGGATACATATATTAGTGTTTGTGCATTGATAAAGAGCTTGAGGAGTTAAAAGTGAGGGCAACAATGGCGGCAAACAGGAACATGGGGGTATTCAGGATGTGTGGGCAGGAGATAGAGCAGCTGTCGAGAGACGGAAGCCATTACAGTCTGACGACAGGAATACTTCCTTCTCTCGGGGCAAGAGCCAGCACTCGCAGGGTCAAGCTCCGCCAGTTCATCATCTCCCCTTATGACCGCCGTTACAGGTTCTTTTCCTTTTCCCTGATTTATTATCCTTTCTGGGTTTTCCTTTATTTTCTTTTGACTTTCTTGCTTCTGGGTATTATTATTTTATTGTTTTTGTTCATCGTTTTCTTGTTTTTGGTGGGAAAATAATAAAAAAATTGTTATTAATATCAACGGCATTGAATCTTGTTAAGTGCTTTGCTCGAGGCAGAAAATCGTCATGGTTTTGTTCCGACCGTATAATATATTTTTGTGTATGTATATGAATATAAATGTGAGTTTTTTTGTTTTTATTTGAGTAATATGAATATGTTTATTTTGTGTACGGAGTGATCTTGTTGTTTTGTTTCTCGGTTCAATTTCTTGGTTAGATTCTTGGGTTTTAATATCTGGCAGGTTTAAAAGACGACAAGGAGTCTCTGATGCTTTCTGAGTCTAGTTTTGCTTTTATCTTTTTTTTTTTTTTTTTTTTTTTTTTAATCTTTTTTTTTTTCGCTCTCCATTAAAACTCTTTTTTTTTCCCCCTTTCTTTTTTCTTTCCTTTTTTGTGCTCTAACTTTCTCTACTTTTTTTTTTTTTTCTTCATTTTGGGTTTTCCGTTAACTTTCTGGGAGAACGTCCTCTTCTTCCTTTCTTTTTTTCCACTGTGAAAATCTAGTAAACTCGTGGGCAAAATCTTCTGCATGTTATCTTGTTCTTGTATATTCCAGAGTTTGCATTTCTTTAATTTTTTTTTTCCAACATCATTTCTGTTGTCCCTCAATGTGTTTGGCAAAAGTCGGATGAATTGAGTATCAAGCCACTAAAATCGTATTAGTACGAAATAATATATATATATATATATTTTGCAATTCATTTATTTAAATTCGTTTTTCTAAAATTAAATCTTACAAGTCAGATTAGAAGCAGTGCCATTCTCAATTGGAGGCCTATAACAAACTTTCTTAGTTGACTTTTCCGGGGAAAAAAGAAAAAAAGAAACTCTCACTGTAGTAGTTCCACAATCCTTATTCGGCCACTTGTAAATTCTTTGACTAAATTTAAGTATGAGAATTATAACCTAATCTTTAGTAATTCTCAAAATTAATCTGTCTAAATTGGTTTTTTTTTTTTTTTTTTTTTTTTTTTTTTTTTTTTTTTCCTTTTTTGCCAGGGCATGGGAAACTTATCTGGTTGTTCTAGTGATATACACTGCTTGGGTCTCACCATTCGAGTTCGGATTCCTGAAGAAGCCGGAGGGACCACTAGCCATTACGGACAATGTTGTCAATGGATTCTTTGCTGTGGACATCATTCTTACCTTCTTTGTCGCTTACCTCGACCGAACCACTTACCTACTTGTTGATGAGCCGGGGAAGATTGCCTGGAAGTACACCAAGTCCTGGTTGGCCTTCGATGTCATTTCCACCATCCCCTCAGAACTTGCCCGGAAAATCACCCCTTCGCCATTCCGGTCCTATGGCTTATTCAACATGCTTCGCCTCTGGCGTCTCAGAAGAGTTAGTGCCCTCTTTTCCAGGTATCAAATATTAATTAGTCCTCACAGAATTTGTTTTGGTTTTTTTAACAAAATGGTAAT
>CM046383.1:13956862-14017966 GCA_025413485.1 Ficus microcarpa | reverse complement strand
ATGAATAGGTCTCTTTACTTATATGACTTAGATGTCTCGTATTTCTGGAAAAAGCGATTCGATTGATGGGATTTGGTATGATACTTATGAAATCGATGATATCGATGAGATTGATATTCAAATATTTTAATCGGTTATTTGCAAGTTTGAACAACCATTCTAATAGATGTATTCTGTAATGTTTTTCCAAAGAGGACCTAACTTCGATTGAATGCTAGTTATCGACCACGTGATTGAATACATCAACCTGGTAAATTTGAAATTAGATTCTAAGTTGGTCAAACAGATTTTTTCAAGCCCTCGTGTTGACTTGGCCGATTTTCTATATTTTTACAGGTTGGAGAAGGACAGGCACTATAACTACTTCTGGGTTCGCTGTGCGAAGCTTATATGTGTTAGTATAATTTTTCTGCAATAAATGCAAGTCTTTTCTAATTTTTTTTTTTCCCTCAATGCGCTACAATCTCATGAATTTGATGTTTTTTGCAGGTTACCCTTTTTGCCGTTCACTGTGCTGGATGCTTCTATTATCTTATTGCTGCACGTTACCATGACCCCAAGAGGACTTGGATTGGAGCATCCATGGATAACTTCCTTGAGCAAAGCCTGTGGATTCGGTATGTGACAACAATATATTGGTCTATCACAACTCTGACGACTGTTGGGTATGGAGACTTGCATCCTGTGAACCAGAGGGAGATGATCTTTGATATTTTCTACATGCTTTTCAATCTCGGATTGACAGCTTACTTGATTGGTAACATGACCAATTTGGTTGTCCACGGCACAAGTAGAACTAGGAGATTTGTGAGTACACTCTCACTCTTGTCGTTTTCCGCATCTGGTTTAACATCCTAATATATGTTGTAACATTGTGTACTTAATTTTACAGAGGGATACTATACAAGCGGCCTCCAGTTTTGCTCAAAGGAATCAGCTTCCTGTTCGATTGCAAGATCAGATGCTGGCGCATTTGTGTCTGAAGTTCAGAACAGATTCAGAGGGACTCCAACAACAGGAGACTCTTGATTCGCTTCCTAAAGCCATCCGGTCGAGCATTTCTCATTATCTCTTTTACTCTCTTGTCGATAAGGTTTACTTGTTTCGTGGTGTTTCAAATGACTTGCTTTTTCAGCTGGTAATTCTCGAAGCTATCTCTCTTCCGATTTTTTGCCTTTCCTCCACAGTGTTTAAATTTTTTTTTTTGCCCCTTATGCAACTAAAAGGTCTCGGAGATGAAAGCCGAGTACTTTCCACCAAAAGAAGATGTAATTTTGCAGAATGAAGCGCCAACAGATTTCTACATACTTGTCACTGGTGCAGCGGTAATAATTTCATTAATATTTCAGTCTCTGTAACTTCTCTTTATATTCCTGATGATCTAGTAAATCTAATGTTTGAAATACTTCACAGGACCTAGTAGTTCTCAGAAACGGACTTGAACAGGCAAGTCTTTACAAACGAAACTCTGAGATTAGAGTGTTAATCCTGGTTCCATTGCTAACTAACATTGGTTCGACTAATTGCAGGTTGTAGGGGAGGTAAAATCTGGAGATCTATGCGGTGAGATTGGGGTGCTTTGTTATAGGCCACAACTCTTTACAGTACGAACCAAGCGACTGAGTCAGCTACTTCGGTTGAACCGGACCGCGTTCTTGAACATAGTCCAAGCAAATGTAGGAGACGGGACCATAATAATGAATAACCTTCTTCAGGTCCGTGGATTCAATTAAGATGTCTCATTTAAATCCATTTGGGAAATTTCTTTCCGATTTCATGAGCCCTTCTATCCACCTGTGCGAGGTCCATTGTTTTGAAAACCACGGGAAACATGTGTTTGATTATGTGTTAGTTGACACGAAACAACACTTACATGTACCCTGTCTTTTTTGGCTGGCGGAACAGCATTTGAAGGACCTTAAGGACCCCATCATGGACGGCGTTTTGTTGGAGACAGAGAACATGCTAGCTCGTGGTCGAATGGACCTACCACTCAGTTTATACTTTGCAGCATTGAGAGGAGATGATTTGTTGTTGCATCAGTTGTTGAAACGAGGTTTGGACATACACGAATCAGACAACAGCGGAAGGACAGCTCTGGTAATTGACAATATTCTTAGTTCAAGCACATCAAACTATGATGATGCAAAATTTTACTTTCTTTTTAACTTCCTTTTCTTTGTTCTTTTCATGTAAAACCAGCATATAGCAGCGTCTAAAGGGAGCGAAAACTGCGTGCTTCTTCTTCTCGACTACGGGGCGGATCCTAATGCTAGAGGTAACCCGTCTTTTGACTTTACTATATCTATCAGTTGGAGTGGGACCAGATATGTAAATCAATTAGATGAACTACATTTCAAGTTGAGTTTTGTAATAGAACAAAAATTAGGATACTGTATGACTATTGAAGGAAGAGACTTCTAGTTTATGGTAAATATACATATGGTAGTCAAGTAATCATGTCCTATTATATACTTATACTCGTTTTCAAACTAAATAATACATAAGTATTAAAATGCAGCGATTCATTAAACCAACCGCCTTCCAAAATTTTAAATTACAAAAAAAGGAGTTATTTTAAAAAAAAAAAAAAAAAAAAGGAACTTGGTTATATACTATATGGTTTGACTCTATTATGTTAATGAAAACCTTATCTAGAAATCTAACATGGAATTTCACGCCTTTTGATTTGGTCTTCTTTAAAAAAGTAAAAAATAAAGCCTTTAAAAGAGAGAGAGAGAGAGAGAGAGAGAGAGTTGAAATGGAGAGTTTAATAATGGTCAATAATTTTGATGCTTAGTTGTTCATTGGAAGTAGTTGCCATATATTTCATTAAAATCCAAGCATCATACAACATGCTTTAATATTTGTTTTGGTTTCGTTTCGTCGGAAAGAATTCTCCATGTCAGATGTTCCTCTTTTTTTTCAAAAGACTAGCCGAAATCTGTGAAATCAGTCTCACCTGTTATTGTTCCCTTTTCTCATACGTATAATACATATATATATATATATATATATTTTACATATGAATTTTATTTCTTTCTTTCGTTCAGTCCTTTATATTGCCTTTTCGTCCCTCGAATGGTCCAGATTTTTCATAGAATATATGTTTTAGAATTTTCCCAATCTGGTAACCAATTTTCCATAACTGTCTCCATTTCTTTTGTTTAAAATATCTCATCTCTAAAATGGAAATGAGCTCCTGAAATTTAGGTTACAATGTAATCTGACCAAGATCAGTATAGTTTAGTTGTCCCGTCAATATTACATACATATATGGATACGTACACACATAATATATTGTGTGTATGTACGTGCAAGTCCCACTACCTCGTTACTTACAAAATCAAACTATCATGTGACGGTGGCAATAATGGCAACAACAAATAATGTAAACTTCTCATCTTACAAGTAGAGAATATAAATATATATGTGTGTGTGTGTTTGTGTGTAAGCATGAGGCAATATGTCATCTTTATAAATGCAAGGTTTTCAAGTTGACTTTTTGGGACCTATGATTTCCTCCCTCTATGCAACATAATCACAGGCCAAGTGCATTATAATAAGATTAAAAAATTAGTTTAAAAAAAAAAACCCACAAGTGTAGCATTATAGGTTTTAGTTTTTTCTTTTAAAATAAACTTGTGGCCATGTTTTGTCTGTAATATATAATGGCATACATGGAAAGGTTTCCTATTTTATATGTTCGAGTTATACAGCTAGGCTTTGCTAATTATAGTTAGCTATATTCAGGAAGCTAAAGTCAAAGCAATCTGGTATTTCTTACCTGTTGACTTCATAAAATAATTTGCAAATATATATCCTTTTCTTATCTGCTTATAATAGATCATATGATGTCACCTTCTCTAACATGGACACCACAACTCTTCTCATCCTTGTGATAAACAACCAGTTAACTATACATATTGCATTATCAACTCTAATTAAAGAGGGAAACATACACATTCCATATTGTCAACTCTTGTCAATGACTCTTTCTACTTTCTGCTCGAGGAGACGAATACATTTCTAATGTAAAAAATACCCTACTTAGAGAGCTCTAGATATTTATATCCAATATTTATCATGTTCACCATTAGTACTGGTGACATAGCGATAAGAGGATGACCTATCAAGACTCTCTTATCTGGCATCTAATGGTCGAATCCCATTGTCCTTTGTGAGACTACAATTATGCCTCTTTAATAATATGTCATATTGGACTGGACTTTGACAACTTTAGACTTCCTGAATGTTAGGTGAAAAAGCAAGGCCCGGATCTTTTTTTCGTTACACCTACGGTATCAATAGATTCCCATAGTGATGTTAGTTTGGGGACATGAAGACACCACTGATCTTCTTTTTTATTAGCAAAGCAATATGTCTAGTGTTTTTTTAGTTTTGTGTACTTTTTCATTTGAATATGATTTTGATTAAATTTGACATTTATAAATATGCACTACCAGTAGGGAATCGGTAATACCTTACTATAGAAAGCTCATTCTTTGTTTATAAATTGATTTTCTGTCTTTTATTTTTCAGACTCTGATGGCAATGTACCAATATGGGAGGCAATACTAGGAGGCCATGACACGGTCGCCAAGGTGTTGCTAGACAACGGAGCCCTTTTAGACACCGGCGATGTGGGACATTTTGCCTGCATTGCAGCCGAGCAAAACAACCTGAACTTGCTCAAGGAGATAGTTCGGTATGGCGGCAACGTTACATCCCCAAGAAGGAACGGCGGCACTGCCCTCCACGTGGCGGTTTCTGAGGACAACATTGAGATAGTCAAGTACCTCTTGGAACAAGGTGCGGACATTGATAAACCAGACCTCCATGGTTGGACCCCAAGAGCACTGGCTGACCAACAAGGCCATGAAGAGATTAAAGCCCTTTTTCAGTCTAACGAAGACAACCTGAAAACTCAGTCCATTATAGCCATTCCTGAGAAGGTTCGTTACCTTGGGAGGTTCACAGGCGCGCCCGCCATTCGTCCTGCGTCTCAAGAAGGCTCATTTCCAGGCGCAGATGGCTCGTTGGGCAGGAACCGGCCAAGGCGCCGGACTAACACCTTTCAAAATTCGCTATTTGGCATCATGTCAGCTGCTCATACCGAGGAGAAAGACAATTTGTTCTCTGTTAGTGTGACAAGAAGTCCAAGGGGGGGAAGTGGGACTAACATTAATCCTGCTAGAGTCACAATTAGTTGCCCCGAAAAGGGTGAAGTTAAAGGGAAGCTTGTTTTACTTCCTGGGAGATTTCAGGACCTGCTTGACTTGTGTGACAAGAAATTCGGATTCTTGGCAACTAAAGTGGTAAATAAAGAAGGTGCTGAGATTGACAATCTAGAGGTAATTAGAGATGGCGATCATCTCATTTTCGTTGGCGGCCATAAAAATAGCGAAGGTCTTCACAGCCAAAATTATCATACTCACGAAGAGACATGAAAACGATAAAAATATGTTGTTCGATACGACAAGTTTGGTCGGGTTTTCATAATGAGTAGCCTTTACTTGATGGGGCTCAATTGTCTTAAAAACCCTTATTCATTCCCGTCAGGTTGAATATCTTTTACTTAGGAGTTTGTGCCGCATGCCAGATCTGTGCAAAACGTTGTGATGAGCGTTTGGTTCAGAATGGTATAGTACTAACCATTCTGATTTTTTTCTTTTTCGGGAAGTGGGTGATTGATCTGTTTGTTAACTCAAAATCCTTCAAAGATGTGATACGGTGGAAATATCAATCTTCGTGACCACAATATACAAGGTTACTTGAAAAGAATAATACCAAAAGCTTACACGAAATCCCAATGCAAAGAGTGTGTTGGACTTTTCTTTTACTTGTCCAATTTGGACTGGACATAATGGTGAATGGTCAAGTCAAGCATTAAAAAGTACAAGAATTTATTTGGAATAAAATTTAAAATGGAAAAATATCATATATTGGAATATCATGTGTAATATGTTCAAATCGTGGCAAATTGAGTAAAATTAAGGAAATTTACTCGCTGTCAACTACTTTGGATATTCTCTCTTATGTTTCATGGGAAGAGTGGCTAGATTTATCCCTCTATGTCAAGGGAAGAAACTATAAATATGTATATAATCTAGTATTCTAGTACGGTACGTGAAAAAAATTCGCCAAGTCATTGGGTTCCCTAGATTTATCGTGACTTGGGGCCGCCGTCAGCGAATGTGGTTGTTGATGGTGCAATTCTTTTGACGACGAAATGCCATTTTTCATGATTATCGGGCTGTGCAAGAACATGGGGACTGTTTTCAAATAGTAAAAATGTACCTATGATCCAACCAGAGCTTGACCAACCAGGCTCATACGATTCCCCGAGAACCTTGTTGAATGACCACCGTCTCCGCTACCTACCCTGCACGGAGCAAGGTCGGGGCCCGCGTTATTAGCTTGGACGGCATTTTCCCGACAACTTTCGAGCACTACCTGCTCTGTGGGTTCCTTACTGCCTGCATCATGCTACCTTGTGCAAGCTGACAATAGTACCCCGACATGACACTCCGCATTCACTGCGTGACACCTGACTCCACTTGCTATTATGCCTGTCATGTTGCCAGCTCCTGTCGCTTGGCCAGACTGACACGGTACTCATCACCATTACCAACACTAGCATGCTTTTGTGTCCCCTGTCACTAGACCATACGGACACGTGGCACCGGCCTATTGGATGTACTGTGCCTGTGCACCTGAGGCATGTCTACCTATTAGGGACATTCGGAGTCCAACCCGACAAGGTCGCTCGAACATCCGAGCCCGCAGAGAACACCTATAAATAGAGGGTTAGCCTAGCTATTAAAGTATGGACAATTTTTCCTTACCAAAGCTTTGCCTCTGTGCTTGCTCACCAATACCACTGCTGACTTAAGCATCGAAGTGCCGTTAGCAGATACTCCACTGGTGTCCCAATCACTTCGAGGTGTTCCCCTTTTGCAGGTGAATAGGTGCAAAGTGATTACGTAAGACCGACCACGTCGAGCAACCACATCGGGTGTTGTGCTGAAGATTTTTGGCATCAACAGTAGTGGTTGCGGTCTCTTTCGCGTTTTGGTGGCTGTTCTACAGCTGAGTTCATGATTCGACAACTCAATGGTGGCCTTATTCTACGTTTGAGATCTTGTGCTCTGTGTTGTGGCCGGTGAAGGAGTTTCGATCTCGGATTTTTCAGAGATCAGTTGCCTCGTAGTCATAATCTTCACTTGTCGCCGCTCTGCTGGTCATGATTTCTTCTCATCATGGATCTATTTTTTTTTTTTAAACTTCAGATCATTTTTTTTTAATTTCAGTGTTGTGATGTATTTTGGTTGAAAAATTATTGTGGTTTGTAAATTATGAAATTCTTTATGATTGTTGTGGAATTTTGATTATTTTTGGTTGAATTTTTTAGTGTCTTAGTGACAAAATCTAGTGTTTTCTTGAATATTGGAATTCGAAAAATCCAATAGAATCAGTTCGGGTTTCCTGTCGGTGGTTGGTAACCACTTAGTTATTCATCGGAGGTAATTACTGGTCGGTAATTAACTGGTTATCCACCAACGGTATTGATTATTGACCGATAACCAACTAATTATCCGTCGGTGGTTGGTAATCAACTAATAACCCATCGGTGGAGTCATCGATATTAATTAGTAATTATAAGTAATATTTTAAAAGAAATAGATAAATAAATATTCATCATGTCATGAAATTTCTTGTAAAAGTTTTTTTTTTTTTTTTCCCTCCGTGGCAAAAATAAATTCAATGCACGATTTGGTGGCATTTCTTTAAAGTCTACAACCGAACATGATACATAGGATAAATATTAGGCCCAAACTGAGAAGCGTTGCACTAAAGGAGGTACAGACCCCTTCCATCGTACGGTACGATGCAGTTGAAAAACATAAGCCCGACTGGGCTGGAGTTTTCTTGCTTTTCTTTGTTGAACCCTCTACGGTCTACCCTCTTTTGGATAATCCCATCTCAGCTTTCATTGAAAATCTCGTCAATAAAAGGATCAAAAACCTTGTGCTTCTCCCTTCGTTACACACACACACATACATACATATAAATATATATATATATATGCCTGCCCAGTTCCCCGTTTTAGATTACCAGAACCACAAAATCACACATGAAAGCCTGTACTCAGCTCTTATTGGGCTGCGAGCCTGCACCTAGGCCAGGCCCATGCTTGACTGCACTCAACCCATTGCTGGGCTGCCTAGGTATCGTCCAAGCAGGCTGGGGTTATGGTCCACGGGACTGTAAACAGCCCTAGCCCAATCTTAAAACTAAGTTATTAGTTTATTTTATTTTAAAAACTATTACATTAATATGACATAAATAATTAATACTAGATAAATATCACATAAAATTAAATTAAATTAAACTATAATTTGTATTATGTTGATCAATAATAAATGATATACATCATTCTCGTCAATAGATAATAGGTAATTTTCTCTCCCTCTCCCTCTCTCTCTCTCTCTTTTTAAATTTTGAGTTATTATTTAAATGCATCTATTGTTTTGAGAACATGAATTTAAAATTTTTTTTAATGTGTATTTCTTGTTTATTCATTTATTTTGTACAGAATTATTAACGAGGATGTATACATGAATATGTGCACTTTTTTTTTTTTAAAGATATACGTATTTATTTTAATTTATGATTAATTTACGTATGTCACCATGCTTATAATTTTTGTAATAAATTATTATTGGGGTTATTTTATTTATTTCCAATGCATGTCTATCTATGCATATTATTGTTTTCAAAATATGTATGTTAGAAACATATGGAGATTCTATTTGTAGTGGAAATATAGTGGTAGAAATTTTTACACGTCTCCTGTATATATGTTGTATAGAATACACGAGTCTAATACCTGTGCTACGCACGACAATGTAGATAAACAGAAAGGGACAAAATCAGAAAAAGATAAGAATACACAAAACTAATAAAAACAGAAGGCATAACTGTTATTTCAATACACACATACACGGCAGAGACAATGAAAAAATAAACAAAATAACCGAAATAATATTTTTAAAAAAAAACCAAAACTTAATCAAACATGCAAAAAAAAAAAAAAAACCCCCTAAATAAGCAATAAAAATTAAAAAACCCTCAAAATCAAAATCTAGTCATTTCCAGATTTCTCCCCATATTGCCACGCCAAGGCCATAGCTGTTATCCTTCAAATAAAATAAAATAAAAAATTTTAATGAAATAAATAAATGAATAAATAAACAAAAATTCTAAAAAATTAGAGAAAACACCAAGAGTGTAGTAGGAAAAAAAAAAGGTAAGATAAAAAAAAAAAAGGAATTGGGCTAGAACCACAGAAAGAAAGGGGAAAAAAAACCCACATACAATAATGGAAAACAAAACAACGCAACAAATGTGAAAATGTAAACATTCAACATAAAAATCCAACAATATTAAAAAAAAAAAAGCAAAATAAAATTCTAGGGTTTGAAGACCAAAAATTCAGAAAATATGAAAGGAGAGAAAGAGAGACCAGATGTAGAAATCTAACATTCAACATAAAAATCCAACAATATAAAAAAAATGAAATAAAATTCTAGGATTTGAACACCAAAAATCGGAAATATATGAAGCAAGAGAGAGAAATCAGCAAAGAGAGAGAGATAGTTACAACATCAACAATAAACATACACAATCGAAGAAATTTATCAGCGACAGAAGTAAAAAGGAGAAGAAAAAATCTGGTTTTGAAAGCAAAAAATTTGAAGAATAAGAAGAGAGAGAGAGCAGTAGAGAGAGAGCTAGAACATTCATAGTAGAGAGAGAAAATGACACTACACAATGGGCAGCACAATGGACGGCAGAGAAAAGAAAAGAGAGAGAGAGAGAGAGTGAGAGAGAGAGGAAGTGAGCATGAGAAAAAGGGAAAAATAAAATAAAATAAAATAAAACAACTCTATGACACTACACAATGGGCAGCACCATGGGCGGCAGACAAAAAATAAGAGAGAGAGAGAGAGGAAGTGAGCATGAGAAAATGGGAAAAATATAATAATATAATAAAAATAAAATAACTCTAGAAAAAGAAATCAAATGCTGTAGAAAGTGGAAAGAGATATAGCCTGTGTGGCCTAGGGAGTTGACCAATCTGATGTAATATCAGATTACTCACATATGAATGTGTGAAAGAGAGACACAGAGAGAGAGAGAGAGAGAGCAAGAAAAGGACAAAACCGTCCATTTACTATGGGCAACCCAACCGGCAGAGAAGGAAGGGAGGGCAAAAGCATCCTTTCACTGTAGCATGCGCAATTTTACATGGGTGGAGGGGCAAATCCGTCAGAACACTGTAGAAGGAACATGGAAAACCCCATTTCCTTTAGTATAATAGTAAAATATGTATTTACCCTATCATACATTCACATAATTGTTCTAGAGCTCACGCATTATATATAACTTGTTTATGATTTTTTGAGAGAACCGTCCTCCTCCTCGTAGATAAGAAAAAGTTTAAAGACATTGGAAAAAATATATCGATGGTCTCAAAAAACTATTTTTTAAGATCTTGGTAAAACGGTTTGAGTTGAAAATTTAAAATTTGAGTTGATTGATTTTTTAAAAATTATTTATAATTTTTATTTACTTTTCAAAAAAAAATAAAAATTGAGATAAAAAATTTAAGTGTAAGATAATTTGTCAAACGAAGGGTTAATGTTACGTTGAAGTAAGGTGTTTTCTCCTTATCATTATCATCATCATCGTCATCTCATCTTCATTTATCTCCTTCCTTTATTTAGGATGAGTTTGTCAAACATTCCAACTCAAACTCATTTCAAACTTTTTTTTGTTTTTTTGTTTTTTTTAATTTTTGTCTTTTTCCTAAAAATTTTTTTGTCTTTTCTGAAAATTCAAAAAAATTTACTATTATAACTAAAATATTTCAACTCAAACTAACATACCAAACACCCCCTTAAAAGAGCCAATGTTTTCTTTCGTTCATGCTCAAATATATGCCACGTGGCGTTCACTTTTCCCCTATCTTCCTACACGCATTTACTCTATTCCTCCTTACACCTTTTTTTTTTTTTTTTTTTTTTTTAAAATTTAATTTTTGGCTTCTTCCTTTTTCCTGCTGTTCCACTCGTCTCCTCTTGCAGCTCCATATTGCTGCATTTTCAAGGTTGTTCTTCTTTCTATTTTCTACTACTCAAATATTCGAAAATCTAAATCCCAAAACCCCGAAACTTAAATTCAAAATTCAAACTTCGATCGAGGAGCACAGAGCCCAATGAAGGAGCTCATTGGCGACTGATTTTGTACGCTGATTAGGGTTCTACGGAGAAGATGAGCGCTTGAGGAGGGAAAGCTTCTCTCTCTCTCTCTGTTTTTTTTTTTTTTTTTGGTTAAACTGTTGAGCCCTAAATTTCATCTTTAATCTTCTAATTGTTTCTCTATGGGTTGTTATCTATTTTCTACCTGCCTACACAATGAGCAGATGAATTTTTGGGGATTTTAAGATGATGATTTTTTTTTTTTAATGTTTTAATGTATGGGGTAATTTCTCATGTTACCAAAGATAATTGATGGTGATACTGGAATGCATCAAAGTGAAGCTCTCTATTCAACTTCAAAACGTTTATGCTCTTTTCCTTCACCAGTTTGAGCAAATTTACTTCTATAGAGCACGTGGCCAAAAAAAAAAAAAAAAAAAAAAAAAAAAAAAAACTTCTGATCCAGGTATTTTGATTTGTTTTTTTTTTTTTTTTCCAACTTATTTGCAAAAAAAAAAAAAAAAAAAAAAAAAAAAAAAAAAAAGTGGAGTGCTCTTTGCTTAAGATCTTTAGCACGGCATTTACAGGTCATGTTTTCAGCACTCTTGGGAATGGTGCAGCGATAAAGCGGAAGAACTCTAGTGATTTAACTGAGGTCTTAAACGTTGAAAAAGAAGATGTTCATGTGAACAAGAAGATGGTCAAAGATAACTCACATTAGTTGGTCACAGGTCTGTTCTTACTGCCATGTTCGTTTGCTACTCTTGATGATATCGTTTTTGAAGGCGGAAGGAAGAAAGAAAACCATGCACATGTGTTTATCTTGTCTTTTTTTCTCCTTTTGTTAATTTTTTTGTTCTCTTTTGAAACTAGATTCTGTTTATTGGATGTGGATCAAACTCAAGCTTCTCACTTTTCTATTTGAAAACTAATCCCCTGTGTTTGTTCCCTCATCAAATAGATGAAAAGTTGCAATTGACTATAGTTAATTTATTATTCATTTTGTTGATAATAAATGCTTGAGCCTTGTGTGGCTATATGAATATTCATAATTTTTTAAGGAAGTTTATTTTAGGAGGGACACTTGTGACTTTCGCTCTGCAAAATAGTTCAATAAGTTAAAAAATCACATATAATTGTCACCACGCTGTGTCCTTGCTATTTAGAAGTTAAATTTCTACAATGATGTGGTAACTTTGGCAAATGCAACCATTTTATGGTCAAAGCTATATTATAAATGTCATTCATGAGTTTTGTAATACTTACTTCAGTATTGCTTTCGTTTTAAACCAAGAAAATGATATGGATTTGTTCACAGAGAAGATTTTTTTTTTTCTTTCCTTTTTTGTGAACGTATGCATTGTTAAGTTATGAAAAGAAATAAGCAGTTGATCTTTGTTTTAAGACATCATTAATCAGAGTTTTTTCGTCGACTAAATTGGCCTCACTTGGTCCGAGTTACACTTCATTTGACAGACCTGATTCCTTTGATCGAGAATGTAAAATGGCTAACGTCAAAAAGAACTGTATAAGCATAATAATTGATAACAAACATTTCTTGAAAAGGGGGAAGGAGGGACTTAAAAAAAATTTGACTGTTGTTGCCAAGGCAGGATTGTTATATTATCTTACAGCTCTAAATATTTAGATTTGACCAATAAATAAAAAATAGGTGGCTTAAAGAAAAAAGATAGAAGTGCATTTCATGTAGCCATTTAAATATAGCTGAATTGTTTGATCAATTATATCTTGTAGTTGTAACATCTTTTTTTTTTTTTTCCCCCCTTATTTTAGTCTAATTTTTTCATGCTTAGTTTTTCGTCTTCATTGATCTAATCCATTTAGATTAACAATTTAGCTTCTTGCAGTCCATTCATGCCGAAGCAGAATAGGTCTTCGTTCGAAAACAAGATGGCGCTAATTCCAGAGCAGTTCTCAGGCAAGCACTTTCTTTTATGTTAACAGATAGTTAGGACAACAAAATGTGTGTCATCCTCAGCAATTGGCTCAGTCTGAGATCATGAAAGTGAATATTGTATTTATTTTATTTTATTTTATTTTATTTTATTTTATTTGCTGAGGTAGAAGCGTTGAGCTTGCCATGCTACTTCATATATTCATTTTTTCGGCGTTCTACATTTAGACAATGATAAGTGGAAATTAGTCTTGAGTATATGCTATTTTAGTCATAACACAGAGTTTAAAAGGTTGAAATAATACGAATTAATATCTTTAATGTGCTCATGGTAGTTTCATTTTCTTTAAACTTTGTTGGTTTGACTCCTCAACGACAATTTTTCTTTTACTAAGGAAAATGTTATATCCAATGTTGATGTTTCTGTTTGTTTCCATCTGTCTATTTTTATTTGTCTTTATAAGTTCTTTCTAATGGATCAGATAAATTGACAATATTTAAGTAGTCTTTTACCTCTCTTTTTTCATTTATTTAGATGTTTAAGAAAATGTTGAGTACTATTTCTTTCTATATACTTTACTATGTAAATTGGAGTTCATTCAAAATTTTTGTTCATCTATTTTATCCTACGTGCAATTTCTTCCCTTTCCTGATATTGTTTTAATTTGGTGCTTTTTCTTTCAGCTTCTTTTTGTTCTCCATTCTTTTCTCATGCCTTCTTTTTTTTTTTTTTTTTTTTTTGTTCTCTTTTCCAAAAAAAAATTAGTTAGTTATTTATTTATTCATTATTTATTTTCTGTAAATTTATTTGTGTGTATGTGCTGTTTTTCCAAGCTTTTTTGCCACAAACGTTTTGTGTAAAAATGTGTTATCTATTCTCTTTTTTTTTTTTTTTGGAAGGGATGTGTTATCTCTTCTTAGCCTTCCGTTTGGTGTTATGATTGGAGTTGAGATTTTTAAGTTGAGAGTTAAAGTTGAGTATTTGGTAAAAAGTTGGAGTTGAAAAAGTTTAATTTAAGTTAAGTGTTTGGATGTAAAAATTGAGTTGCATTGGGAAATGTGCTTGAGTAGAATTGTATTATGTATTGAAAATTAGTTGTTATTTTTTTATTTTTATTTTTTTTACATCTTAATTTGGTTCCTATATGGAGAATAATTGTTACTATAGTTAAAAAAAAAAAAAATTTTGTTTGAGTTGGGTTATTTTTAAATGGCTAGTCGCTCGCTTTGTTGACTTTCCAATAATCTTCGACCACCCTACAGGAGCAAGAAAGAGAAACTACTATAAACTAGTAGATGTTACGCTCTTCCCTCACAGCCAGATAGATCTACTAGTTCTGTCCTATCTTGTTAGAACTCTACGGGGTTAGCACATTCCTCAGGTATCTGTACTGACAGGTGAGATAAGGGGCCGCCCAGGTTTCGAACATCTTCTAATACAAGTAATACAAGGTAAGATAAGAGGTTATGTTACTAACCAATACCCTATTCATCTTCGCCTCTGATGAGCTTAAAAGCTTTGCCTTCCTCTAAGGCTAAGGAAAGTTGTCCAATCGATTCAATCACTACTATGTCAATTTTGCTGAGATCTTGCAACCTTTCCCTCTCCTACACCTGGGACTCTATTTACTGCGCTTTGATTTGCCGATGATGATTTAAGCAATTTAGGAGGTTTATATCTCATTTTATTATTTTCGCCTCCTCAAATAATATGCCAATGTAAGTTGTGAAGGGAAAAATATTCACAAAAAAAAAAAAAAAGCATACACAGCCTACATCAAATTAATTACAATCTTTTTTACATAACTATAAAATACAACACTTTTAATTATATAGTTGCTAATTAAAAGTGCTTATAAAAAAAAAAATGAACCATTCCCAATTCACGTTAAACAAATAGAAATGGCATTAATTTCAATGAGATTTATACCATAGAAATTGTTACTATCTGTTCCATGTACCATGTATCATCAGTCCAAAACTTCTTTTAGCTGATTCATTGTGCCTCTCTTCGAATGCGTCTTGCTGCGTTTCCGTACTTGGACCTATATCGTCGGTCCCGTTGTCTAACATGACATCTGCGTGAACATTAACATATTCATCACCTACAGGTATACCATCTGCCACATACTCTTCAAGAAGAGGATTCCTAACTTGTATCCATTCTTGTGAAATTATGAACATTTGCACACGTAACTTGGGATCATTCCTTGTTTTTCCGGTGAGATAATTATTGATACTTTTCAGTATTTTAAATTTGGCATTCCAATTATCAAAAGTTTGCTTAATGCAATTCTGCAGGGATGAGTGCGTGTAGTAAAATACTTCCCTCTGATGTCCAGTCTGACTTGATGTTTCCGATATTTGGATAAGTGATAGGTCTTTCGTCGAAATGGACTAGGAAAAAATTCTTATTCGCGTATCTTGAATCGGTTATGTAAAATTTGCTTATAAAGTAATTATCGCCTTATCAAATGGATTTTATAATTACTTGATACGATATCATAGTCATATAGAATTTGCGAAGATCTTATCAGGTGGCGGTATTGGGAATCCATGAAATGTTATTGCCTTTTCCAGTATTCTTGCATCATGACAATATCTATAATAAATGGGTTTAGACCGCACGATTAATAATTGGGTCGAAATTGGGTCGACACGTTTAACACGAAAATAAATGGGTCGGAAATGGACTGACACGATTGACATGTTTAACACGAATTGCCAGGCCTATTGGAAATCCATGAAATGTTATTGCCTTTTTCAGTATTCTTGCATCATGACAATATCTATGGTAGCCGGTCAACATATAAGTAAACTTCATATCGAATGAGCAGGCGGCTAAGACATTCTGTGAGTTCACACCTTTTTCGATTAATCCATACTTTCAAGATTATTCTCACGTGGCACACATGGTATGTGTGTTTCATTTATAGTGTCAATACAATTCTGCATAAGGAATGAAAAATGTAGATTATGGTGATGAATGCATTAATAATTTGTGTAAAAAAAAAATGAATTTGTGTAATCATTGAAGCATGAATATGAACATTGGATGCGACAACATCGATAGCATACATCAAATTACGGCCTATATTTGTAGGAATGCTCATTGATCAAAGGTTGAATTTATTGTAGTCGGGCAGTTTTATAAACTCATCTTTCAAGACATAAATAGTCATCAACACTTAGAAAACTAATGAGAAATTGTTTCTCTAAAATGCTGGAACTAATAAGAAACGTGTCTGTTTGTTGCGCTTTGGGAACAAATGGGGAAAAAAAAAAAAAACAAATAACTGCTCGTTGACATTCATGTTACAAGTCAGCCTCAATAATTCCCTACTATCTAGTATATGACTTAGTGCATTTGAATGTATCTGCTTTCATTAGTTCTTAAATCTTGAATAATTTCTTCACGGTCATATATTATCTCTTCCATAAGCATGTTGTCATTTAGTCTTGAATTATGTATTGATTGTAGATCTCTTTCGTCTTGTTATGTCCTACTAGCTGCCATGGCAACGACTGTCATAGCAAGATAATCATAATCGTCGCTCGACTCATTTTCTAAGGATTGGCTATCTTCTTCATGTTCGGATGTCTGAATTATATTGATTCATATTGAGAATTCACTGACAAACCTAATAAAATTGTGTACATATTTAAGATCAATTGTTTCCACTCCATATTTAATTAAGGGAGTTAAAATTAAACTGAATGTCATAAAATATCTTTTCGAACAAATAAAAAACTAATTTTTTTTTTCAAATGATCCAATTAATGATGAACGAAACAAATATTCATCAGGCAACCAATAAAATCACACAACCAACAACACAAATAAGTGTAAGTGTAGCAACGAATACACCTAACATCTATCCTAGATTTTGTTACCGAGCCTAGGGGGTTTGTTAGTACTGTAGTACATGAGTTTTACTCTAATTTGACTTCAGCTATCAGAGTGCCATCCTCTCCTAGATTTTGCAAAGTATATGTTAGAGGGCATGTATTTGAGATTTCCCTTGCAAAGATCGACAGCTACCTGGAATGTCCTATCACACAGTCTAACAAAGCAAAGGAACTTGATCAAGAGGTAGATATGGACATTGTGACATCATTTCTGACAGGTGATCTGCAGTCAAAATGGCCAGGTTCTCGTGAGTTCTCGTCTTGCAAGCTCATTGTCAAATTCTCAGTCCTCCACAAGATTGCTCTTGCCGTGTGGTTACCAAACACTCATGCCATGAATGTTTCCAGAGATTTAGCTGTTCTTCTATACAACATTGGCGCTAGTCTGGAGTTTGATATGGGGAAACACATCTTCAAGATTATTATCAGTCATGGAGAGAGTAAATCTTCTTATGCCAAGCTTCCTTTTCCCACTCCAGACCAATAAAAGAATTTGGCAAATTGGAGAGTCTGCCTGGTCCCATAAAAGTATCCAAGAAGCTTTTCGCCAGTCATCATGTGGTGGATGTTTAGATAAAAGACAAAGCTGCTTTTGGTTTGTCTGATGCAGATTTTCAGGGGGAAGAGTCTAATAGAGATGCTGTAACAACTTCGGACTCAGCCAACAAAACTTCATGGCTTCAGATGGTGCAATGTTTAAGGGCCCAACTTGTGTTTCTTAGACAATAGAGACTGGCGATTGAACACAAAGAGAGAGAGCTGGAAGGTCTTCTTGCAGGTATTGGTCACTTAGGAGCTGTTTCGGATGAAGATAGTGATTCATTTTATTCTGTCCCTTAGTTCTGGTACTTTTGCAGTTTTTGTTTCAAAAAGGGGGAGTATAGTTCAGGGGGAGTATAGTTAGTATTTGTGTATATTATTAAGTACAGTTATATTGTTTTTGTTTGTTTTTTGTTTTCTTAGTGTTTTTGAGCCAAAAATGCCAAAGAGGGAGATTGTTAGGTTTTTTGTTTGTATGTTGGCATTTATGGCACGATTGTTAGATAAAAACATGAACAATATTTTGTAGGGTTTTCTCGGGTACTGTTATATGAGTTGCAACTATGATTGATTCGTTTTGAAGGCTTTGGGAAAGTTGTTCTTTTGGAAGCTGACTTGACAGATTGTGTGTGACGTGATGAGTAAGATGGGAGGTTCTGTTTTGGTTCAAAGTCAAGAAAATATCGGGCATTTTTGTGAAGGCAATCGTGGGATATCTTGTAAGAAGGAATTTTTGGAAAGTGGAACATTGCTTTCGAAATCTGGAAAGTGGAAGATTTCTTGTCTGGGATTTCTATGAGGTTTCCGCATTCTCATTAGTAGCTAGAATGAAAGGAAAGATATTTTGAGTTTTGAAGAAAGTTTCTATGTTGGAATTTCTAAGCTTTTCCAGAAGTGTTACAATACATCACGAAACTCTTTGAGATTTAAATTGTTTTTAATCTAAGATTTTTTGTGGGATTGGTTTGTGTAAAGACAATTTGTGGTGATGTGCTTTTGGGGATATGAGTACACTTTGAGAGTCTTGTTGAGCCGTTGCACTCGTCTTTCATGAGAAAGTATTAAAGTCTTCGGGAGAAGGCATTTATAATTAATGGGAGTTCAATGTAGCAAGCAAAGGGAGCTCATAGAATAGATTCATTGATTTGATTCATGATGACCAGCGACAATAAGAAGAGGGAATCTTCAAATTGTACAAGTCCATTAGAGCTTGTAATCTTTCTGTAGTTGGTGGATTATTTTGCGTCTGGGCGTGGCTTTGAGGAGTTGGGTAACCGAATCTTGTAAAATTACTTGTGTTCATTTATTTACTTTACTTACGGTAATTGAATTAATTTGGAAAGATTAATTAAACTTGATTAATAGGTAAAAACATATCTTACATCCCTAAAAAGCAAGTATAAACTAAATTTTACGTTGAGAGAAACTCTTGTGATGAGCGAGTTGAGAGAAAATCATAGATATGGCCATCCATTATTCGGATGCAGAGTATCTGTTAGCCACATATAATTGAGTCAACAGTCAACGTGATGGATAGAAGCAACCACCACCGGCATTTTGTTTTCTTCTTTCCATTTGATAAGAAAGAACATGTTCTCCAATTAAATTATGAAAGAGCCAGCAGGGTCAAACTTATTATTATGAGTGGACTGGACAACATTGGTTTACCAAATCAACGCCACCAGTGACCCAACTCTTAATCTGAAATCGGTTGATCATGTTAAAAAAAAAAAAAGATTATTTTTTATCGAATACCCCTAAATTCTATAATCATTTTTATTTATTTTTTGAATTTTAAAAATTCTCATTTCGTCTCTTAAACTTTAAATATTTAGCCCCTCTTGATACCTTTTATTAGAATTTTAGTGAAAAACAGACTAAAAAAAGAATTAATTATAGTCATGTAATCTTTTTCCATTTATTTTTAGCTGAAATCCTAATACAATAATTTTAGTAAGACTAATTCCCCCTATTTTTTCATATGTTTTTAACCAACATTGTAGTAAAAGGCTATGTGAGATAAATTCAAAATTCAAGAGGCAAAATGAGAATTTTTAAAGTTGAAGAAGGTAAAGTAGAATGAACTTAAAGTTCAAGGGATAAATGAAAATAATCTTAAAAAAGAAAAAAAAAAAAAACAATTTGGAACCCCCACATTTTAAAAAAAAAAAATGTAGAGTAAGGATTCAAACTCTATATTTTAGATGAAGTTATATGCGAGATTATTGTTAAATTATATCTACTTTCGCGCATGCATTTAAATATCTTATTCATGTTTAAGAAATGATGTAATTATAAATGCGATCAAACTTAAATTGTAGTTGTACACTGTTTAACCAATTAAAAAAAAAAAAAAGATGTCCACGATAGAAACAGATTTTTTTTTCCTTACTTATTTATTTTTTTTGGGGAACGTAGATCTATTGGGAAAAAACAGAGAAGAAAGTATTCACTTACATAATCTTCAACCCAATGAAAAGCTGACTTAGGCAGATTACGTGCATTCTAAAACGAATTAGCCGCGTCAAATCATTTTTAATATCGTTGATAAATTAACTTGCTAGTTTGCAAATTCCGTACGTTTCTTTGGAGTTTGGAGTACTCTCTTTGAACGTCTAGGCTAGTATTGCAAGGAAAGGTTGTCCTTTCAAATCATTAAGGCTTTGTTTACCTCGTCATCTCATTTCAACTCAAACTGTATTTTTTTTTTTTGTCTTTTTCCCAATAAATTTTTGTCTTTTTCCAAAAATTTTTTTTGTCTTTTCTGAAAATTCAAAAAAATTTACTATTACAACTAAAACATTTCAACTAAAACTAACCAACCAAACGGACCCTAAATTACCTTTCGACAAATTTCTCAAGTTTCTCTCTGGATAGCCAAATCTAAGTACCCCTTTCAACTAACTAGTTGCTTCAACAGCTCGCAAGTTGTCCAATTGAGTGACTTAAATTACACTTATCGTTCATCGAGTAGTGAAAAAGTAATTAAATACCTACCTTTTGTTTTTTTGTTTTTGTTTTTTTGTTTTTTGTTTTGTTTTGTTTTGTTTTTATCATGATTAAAGTTTGGACAATTTTTTTTTTTTTATCAGACACAAAAGGATGATTTTTGATCTCCGATCTTCAATCTTCTTCAAGATCTCCACTTCTGGAATAAATGAATGCTTATGCAAGGAAAACTTTCTTTGACGCTCAAGTCATAATTTATCCAAAAATCCTCAAAAATAAAAATTGCAGACTAACAATAAGAGAAAGCAGTAAAAGCGTACATTTTTCTCTTGCTTGCTCTTTGCCCTATTTGTGGGGTGTTCAGGTGCGTGGGAGAGTTGTAAATAATCTATTATGGACCCTTCATTCTAAATATGGTTTAATGTTGACCTTTAAATTGGATTTTGTCACGTGCTTATCCTCTAGTCATTTTGAAATTTGCTTAATTATGGTTAGAGTCCATGCCTCGAGACTTAACTCTTGATATTAGGCATAGTTGAATCTGGATGATTTTCTGCTTGGGACCCAATCAACGGATCCAAAACTTGATTTCTGATCTATTTATTTTCGATCTTCTCTGAAATCTTAACTTATTGTAGAATCTCTGGCACGTACTAAAGTCAAAATTTACCTAAGAAATTTTTTAAAATGAAATTGACAGAATAACTATAAGAGAAATCAGAAAATGCACCTTTGTCCCTTTGCTCTTCCCTTATTTTTTAATCTCCATCATTAAATTAAATCTTGTAACATGATTATCCTCTTTTAGTCATCTAAAGTTCGCTTGTTATGGTTGGAATCCATATTCAATATTCGTAGCTCTTGATCGTGTTCGGACTCTTTTTTCTTGCTTTATTATTTCGGTTTGGTTCCAATGATTCAAACATTTTTTTTATATCCATCTTTTGATTGGATTACTTTAGTCGTTTTCCTCTTTTATTTTATTTTATTTTAATTTTTTAAACGTGGTCGTCTTATTAGTAAATGTAAGTTAGGATGGATGGGTAAAAAGTAATTGCACAGTAATATATTGCTTCATCTGCCATCTCTACTTACATCTTATGTGTAATTTACGTTACAAATCTTAGTGAAATGAGTTTTTTTTTTTTCTTCTATTTAATGTCGTGTTTTTAAAATAGGATACGTACACCTACTTACAAGAACTATAACTGCACCAAATTTTCAGATCAATAAGGGAAGTTACTAGCCTTCCTCAACACTTTTTCAAATCAATCGTGAAATTAAACTCTTTTTATTTTTTATTTTATTAATTTTTTTAATTTTAAATTTTTTATTGAAGCCGCGTGAAGAGTTGACAAATGAATTAAAGACACGCCAGTCATATGGGTCCCTCTCCCGCTCTCTTTCATATTTTAGTTAAAATTTTCTTCTATAGAGCCTATATTAATATTTAATGCAAAAACAAACACATTGACTTGGAAGATAGAATATCTTTCCTATTAAAATATAAAAGAATATAATATATCTTTTTTAAGAGAGAGAGAGAGAGAGATAGACCAAGAAGCTGCAATATTGAGCTTATCTATCCTCCAAAACTCCAAAACCCAAATTTTATGCAAAAACATGGAAAAAACTCTCCATATTCTTCTACAACTTCTAACTCTCATGATTACACAGACTCTCCGTACCTCCCACGGTGACGTTGGAACAACAGCCCAGTACTCTCCTCCATATCTACGTAAGTCATGATCATCGTATACATATATGTATATGTATATGTATATGTATATGTGTATGTCTACCCTTTCTCACAACAACAACTAAAAGTATATAATCTCTAAAATATGTATGCTCTCTCCGTCCGTGATTTTTAGCGACGGAGTGTTACGGGACCGATTCGTCGCAGTTTCCCACAAGCAATCTTTTCGCGGCGGCAGGGGAGGGGATTTGGGACAATGGGGCATCCTGCGGAAGGCAGTACCAGGTGAGGTGCATCAGCGCTGCCATGCCAGGGACTTGTGTTCCGGAGAAGACTATTCTTATAAGGATTGTCGATTACGCCGGCACTTTGGCCTCGCGGCCGTCGGCAAACGGCACGACCATGATCTTGTCGCAGACGGCCTTTGGCGCCATTGCCAATTCCACCGCTACATCCGTCAACATTGAATTCCAACAGTGAGTACTAGTATTTATCCCTAAGATTAACATTCAACATCCCGAAATCGCTAATTTCAACGCCTTACATTCATATTGTAGTTTAAAAACTAAAATTTGACATAATTTCAATCATTTTAAACTTGTTTTTGTTTTAAGGGTCTTATGAGAAGTAATAAAATTTTAATTTGTATAAATTACTTTTAAAGGGGATTATAAGAGTGCTATAATGTCTTATTTATGTGCAGAGTATGAAAGGGGAAATCAAATTGTGGACATTTTCTGAGCACTCTAGAGACGACATGATGAAAGTAACTAGCGGAGGCATCGTCTGGGGAGGGAATTATGCGTGTATGCTTCCTTTTTTATTTTTATTTTTTTGTGTGTTTGTATATGTATTTTATTTTATAATTCAAATGTTGCGTAAATCAGAGGGACGATGCGATTTTTTTTTATTTTTATTTTTTTATCATGTCTATTGTCGCTATTCTTGTAGTTGTGCCAAATCGGAGACCACTTTGTTAAACTACCAGCGATCTCTCCTGCGTGCTTCCTTTTCTTGTCCTTTGGAAGATTCTAAAAAAAAAAGCCATGCCAATCTTTTCTTTGGACTGGTTCAAGTTTGGTATATAATTTTTAAATATTTTTCTTTTTTGCACTTTTGCCCTCCAGAATTTTCAGCTTTTGGCAACTTACCTTTGACCTCATTCACGTTGAATTGATGATGAAGAAAGTCACTCTGTTTCATGTGAGAATGAAAATCCCCATATCTATTAGAAATTTTTGTAAATTCAATTCAAACCCCAATATAAATTTTACAATTTAAAATTATCATTATGGAGGCTAGTGAAATACGCAAATTATAACCATTTAAAAAGTTTGATAGATAAATTAGCGAAATTAGAACATTAGGACAAAATTTGTCAAAGAACGAAAATTTTCGATGATACCAATGCTAAAAACCGTATATCTGCCGCACCCGTACACCTAATATTTCCGACAATTGTTTTTACTTTTTGTTGTCGTGCAGCAGCATAAATAGTTGTGCCTCAAGGCATTGAACAAATCATTAGATTTTATAGCAATGAACAAATTTCGTTAAAAAAAAAAAAATTATTGAAATAAAAAGTCTTCATACTATACCTAGCCACCGACACTTTTTTTGTTTTTTGTTTTTCTAAGCATATGGCAATGAAATTATCACAAAATCAAGATATATATTCTTGGTAGAAAGTATTTGTTATAAATATGAATCCATATTCTCTGTCCCTCTCTATATAATTATATATTCTCCCACACTCTTTTAACGACTGATCAAGTGCTTAATTGGTTACCGCCTTGCACCATTTGCACCGAAAGGAGACATAACGTGAGATAAGAGGAGAAGTAGAAGAGAAGAATTGAGAAAAATAGAGTTTTTTGGACTCAAGTGTGTTCTACAACTTTGTGTACGGGCAAATTCAGAAAATAATTGAGTTTTTTTGTTTTTTTGTTTTGTTTTGTTTTGTTTTTTTTTTTTTTTGGGTTCAAATTTAGCTTATTAAGGGAACTATGTTTTTTGACTTGGTCGTGTACGAGACTATCATTAAGGGGGAAAAACTTATATTAAGAATATTCATAATTGAGTACCCTAAACGAAACATTATAAAAGTTAATATAGTAAGCAAACACATAGAGTGCAAGTGTATTTACAACTATCCATGTTCACTTTGTATGTATATAAATAAAGCTGTATTCCTAATGTACATTTTTCAATGTTCATTTCATACTAGTTTAGTAGTTTACATATTTGACTATATAACTTTATATTAAGAAATATTCATAATACACATGCAAGTATATGCATATCATAATATATCACGTCCCTTTTTAATTGGTGAAATAAAATTTGTACTAGTTAAATGACCTAAGATTACTTATTAGGTAACTTAATGGAGATCTATTGAGTGTAAGAGAAGAAAAGAAAAATCAGAGAAAAAACAAAACAAGAAAAGGGAGGGATATGGTCATTGGCCATCCGCCCCATGCAAAATTAACAAACTTGACATATGAACATGAAAAGCAAGAAAAATTGTTTAAAGTAGAATGAAGTTGCCAAAAACACCTCGACAATCTTTTCTAAAAGGAGAAAAAAAAAAAAAAAAAGAGAGAGAAAGAAAAAAAAAAAAAGAAAAAAGAAAAAAGACCTTCATAACAAATTTGGGTCATCAGCTCTTTCACTGGTTTTCTTTTCCCCTTTAACTTTCTTCACTTTTCTGTTCATTATGAAGGACCGGGAAAATTAAAGTTGATTTCTTTTCTTTGTTTTGAAATGTATTAAAGTCGACTTTTGAAAGCAAGAGGGAAAATCAAAGACGACAATGGAATTTGAATTTGAACTTCCATATGATATTCATGAAGGAGAAAAACTAGAGGCTGCATAAGGAGCTTCAAAAACGAAAAAAGTAACAAGAAACCTAGATGATTAAGAAATGATTCGTCGCTGAATTAATCATTAACCAACTTTTTGCTTTTCAACTCCATTCCACAAGTTAGGCAAAATAGTTAGCTAGCTAGGGTCGACGTTAAATCACACTAAATAAAAATCCAATCACGTAACTCACGGAAAAGTTTTATTTTTTATTTTTTGTTATTTTTTTATCTTTCATTATACTAAAAGTCCGAGAAGGGAAGCTAATATGAATGTTTATTAAAGACCGTACAAGTACTGGACCCTACTCCTCAACAAGCAATGCAACACCTTAACCCTATTAAATGTGCTAACTATAGTGATATACGAAAGCTTGATTTCAGTCACTCTACATTGAGTACTAAGCTAATAGAAAACAAGTATTTATGTTTAAAACTCCAACAGGACCATCTGGTATTTCAACCTTATATGAGTTTTTAGTTTCCTTGTTTTCATGTGAAAACATGAAGAAAATAAGTTACTAGCTATTCCCGAGTCTCATATTTTCCTTCTGCGACATGTTTAATTAAAGAGTATAAATAAAAAATAAAAAAAAAAGTTCGTAAAGATAAACAATAAAACCTAGAAAATAGCCATTAACTCTGTTACTATAATTTGAGTTTTTGTTTAATTTTGTTCTCAAAACCAATCATCAATTATTATCTAAAATACAAGTACTTTGCTTTCTTGCTTCTTTCAGAGGTAGCTAGGCTTATCCCTAGCTATAAACCAATCGATATATACACAAACGTCGAAGACTGATTTGTTAGACACACTCACTACAACAAACAACACTATTAACGATGAAGAAATATCATCACAAATAACGCTCTTGTGATGACATGTCATTACAAATAAGTCGTCGCTAAAACTTGATCGCAAAAGCTTTATTAGCGATGACAATGAGCCGTCGCATATACAATTGCGATGATAGTCAGCCAATTCCATCAAAAATGACATGGCACATGATTATTTGTGACGACAAGTTTACAATTTGTCTTCAATAATACGTCATTATTAGCTGACATGTCACAGCATATTTGCGATGGAAAACTGAAAATTTGTCGTCACAAATGCTCCTTGTCTCTTTTGTTTTTGTGACGACATAATTTCATCGCAAATGTGCACATAAGTATTAATTTTTTGAATTTTTAAATGATATAATATAATAAATAAATAAAATATCAATGAAAAATAAAATGCAGATTAATTTTCGTGTCAATATTGCAAATGAAGTTAATAATAAAAAAATTACCCATGATAAAATATAAAATTCGTAAATATAATATTAGATATGTCTTCAATAGTAAACATGATAGTGGAAAAATCAAACATCGAATTGCCTAAATTTGTAGCCTCGTTGTCATTGTCATGGTCAGCGGCATTATCGTTGGCCTGCAGATCAGGGGATTCGTCAAGGGGCCTGGAGGGACAAGGTCGTCAAGAGGAACAACGGGTACGAATATGAGGTTGGGTAATAACTCGGATATCTCTTGTTGCATCACCATCTGGTTTGCGTGCATGTTCTTGTGATTGATGTGAACATGATTAATCCATGATTGATACTCCGACAGAAGTTGTGCCAATGACAAGCACTTTGACTGGGATCCCAAGGTTGAAGAAGCACTGGGATGGTTCCTCCACGGAAGTGTGGGTCCTAACTCTCGTCAAATGCCCTCAATGCATACCTAGGACCTGCTGAGGAATGGCATCCTCCTCAAACTACAGATAAAGATGAACTGGAAGTCCGACTGTAACATCTAAGTTACTCTATCACCCTCCATCATATTATGCACTATTTGTTCAACAAACATGTTAGAGAAACATATTGATTTGTTTATACAATGCTAATTTGAATAAGTAAAAGTAATAAATATAAATACTTACAAATGTTTGCTCAGCTTGGAGGTTGACTCAGTTTGGCCCGCGACGACACATGTCACCGTAGTTATCGATTGACTACAGGCTACTGGGTCTTGTGTATTTGACTGTTCAACAAATTGATTTCGTTAGAATATATGTAGTTCATTAACAGATTTAATGTAGAAAAAAACACTTGTGTAAAAGTCTTACCTTCTTATTACGGTGGTATGCATATAAGGTTCTGCCATGCAAGCTCTTTTCTACAAATAGACAATTACAAGTTTAGCATGTCTGATTATATGAAATTATAAATATCAAATCATAAAAAATTTAATAACTATTTCTGACTTTAAACTTGTCGGACATAAACCTGCCATAACAACGGCCCCAAGGTTGTTTGTTTTTGAGGGCCTCAGGGGGGTGAGCTCTGATATACTCCTCATTATCAGTACCTCCAAGCTCTTTGAAGTAGTTATGGAGGTTGCTCTTCCAATCTTTGTAGCACTTTGCCGAATCGTGGTTTATGATAGATCGGATCAATCCACCATTCACATCCAAGTCGAAATTAAACCAATCCTGTAACAATAGTATCAGAGCATTTTCATTTGTTTAAAAATTTAATATCTCTAATTACAATATTTAGAAATTATTACCATCATCCGCTCCTAAATGAGATTCTTTAAATTGGCATCTACTTGCTTTCAATTATCATGGAAGGGCTTAAGTGCGTCCCTAGTATGGAGACCAATCACACTGTCATACCATGGGCCATTATCTCCAATGACCTTCCTTGTCCAACCGAAATGGTCAGAATTCGACATTTAACTTCTCCTCAGTCACCACCTTCTTTGCAACATCAAGCAACTTGACTTTTCCCTTACCTTTATGTTTGGGGGCAACTACAGCTACAAGTAACAACAATATTCATGATTAGATAAAATTCCATTAATTTTTAAGTAGAAAAATTAACGTTCCTAAGGTAAATACATGGCTCATATGGCTTTTGCAGTCTCGTGGGGTCACGAGGAGGCTTAGCCCCTTATGCAGAGCCAGCACATGTAGCAATTGGTCCAGACATTGATGTCCTATTTTCAAAATAGAATAAACAATTAAATTAATCCAATATAAAACAATGTACAAAATGCAAGATTTTGATAAATGATAAGAACAAATAACAAATTGAAATTTTAGTACATATATTATCTATTCATCCTCACTATTGATGTCTTTAATTTCGTCAACGACATCTAAGTCATCATCCTTTTCAGACTTAGTGATCTCTTCTTCAACATACTCCTATAAAGTTTGATCACCTTAGCTCATCATTTTTTAATGTATATGCAAAATGAAAATAAACTCGTACTTATGTACATTATTTTTGTGACTATATGACCACATATCAAAATATATTTGAAATTCTAAAATATTTATGAAGTCTTATGACTTTTTATTAATTATTATTATTTTCTCAATTAATATTATTTATTTATTTATTATTAATTTCTTAATTTTAATTAATTCTTAATTATTATTTCATTAATTGTTATTAATTTATTAATTATTATTAATTTACTAATTTATATTAATCAATTATTATTACTATTTTATTAAATTTATTAATTATTATTAATATATTAATTATTATTAATATCTTATTTATTATTAATTTATTAATTATTTTTAATTTCTTAAACATTTCCGAATGTTTTTAATTATTTTTTAAATTATATAATTGTAGGTTATATTAATCTAAATTTATTTTTTTTTCAATTTTTAAATAAAAAAATTCAACATTTTTTAACTTTTTATTTCGATGTATTAAGGAATTTTTTTTCTATATAATTCTAAAATAAATTTTTGGTTTTTAAACATTTTGTTTTTTAAACATTTTATACTTCTTTATTATTTTAAACATTTATTTTTTAATTAATTTTAGTTAAAAGAAATAAAATAATTTCAATAATTTTTTACTTATATAAAACTTTTAAACCCTCAAAAAAACATTTCAACATAAAAAAAAAAAAAAAAAACCACATCATCATTCCATAAAAAAAATTCAATATAAAAAAAAACCAAAAAACCACAATACCATATCATCATCATCATTATAAATGGTAAAATCTATAGTCGAATCGAATCGAGTTGGGTTAAGGCCTATGGCTGTATTATTGAATTGACTAAGCATGTGTTGAGTTAACCGAGCATGTTAGATGCAAAATAAAAAAAATGAAAAAAAAGTAAAGTAAATGAGACAAATAACACAAGAGATTTATAGACGTTCAATTTCAATGTAAGAGCTAGTCCTCTGTGATGGTTCTAAGGGTTTTACTATAGTTGATGAAAAAAGTACAGTGAATTCCTTAGCAATAAGAATGGGAGGAAAAGAGAAGGGGATTGTAGAAAATAGAGAGAGATAGCATGGAGTACAGAGAATCGGGTAAAGATGTGGGAATTATGGGAATTGCAGGAATTTCGAGATGATTTTGAAATGATTTGGCCTTCTGTGGGATAATCTCGATATGGTCAGAGATGATGTATGATAAACTAGGAAGATTTCCAATGATTTCTCTTATGCCTAAGGCGAAAATCTCTTCTTTGGACATGATTCTTATGAAGATGGAATGATCTTGAATATGAGATTGGATCATTTGAGATGAGAATTGGATCCTTTGGGCATATGATGATGCCCTATATTTATACATGGTGATTTTTGTTTGTGTAGGTGCTAAACATGCCGTATTTGGTGAAGGGAAGTTGCCTGTTCTTGATTTAGGTTGACTTTCCTTATTTAGAGAGCTTTTTCGGAAAGGGAAAGTAATCTTATTGACTGATTTTTGACTTGATTAGGACTGATCTTAGTGCGATTCTTATGCAAGGATGAATAAGGAAGTTTCCTGATCTTTCTATGCATTGATATCGGATAGGTACTCAGGTTGACGTGTTGAGTTGATATCTTGAGTTACTGGCCTTTGGCTCAACTTGATAGGCTCTCGGGTTGATCTGGTCTTGAGCATATCTGAGTTTTCTTTGAGCTGATTCATGCACTCTGATTGACCTAGAAATGATGTCAATCAACTAAAGGTCGATGTTCATCAACTTAGGGGTTGAGCTTCATTATCAAATGATGAAGTCTTCTAGGTCAGTTTCTGGCTAATCCTTGATCTTCAGGCGATCCGAGTTGACACATGGACGGTGAAAGATGAGATGTAAATTTTGACCTCAGTAGTAAGTCCCCCACTCCTTAGTCGTTGGAAATCAGCTATATGAGTGTCTTGTTAAGTCATTCGTCAACTCAATCAACTGTTCTTGTTTGAAATCAATACTTTGTGAAATCGTGAATTGTTATCTTCAGAGTTTTCTATTGTCCAATGATCTGAAGTGAGATCTAGGCGATCGTTGCTCAACATTGTCATTGAGTCGGATTGATTGAGCTATGTAATCTATCACATGTTAATCTTGAAATTGTTGAAGTGGCAATTGAGGGATGGAGCTAATGTTTGCTTTTAAGATCATAGCCTAACTTGATTGCACCTGATTGCGCTAAAGTCAAAGTAGTCATGGTTGTTGGGATGTCTATTTCCAAACCATTTTGCTTGATGTTGAGTAGTTGAGAGGAGATATCCTTTTTTCCTGTAGAATTCCTAAAAAGCCAGAGATTGTTAGTGAAAACTAACTTGGATTCTGTATAGAAACTTATCAAGCCAGTTTATGTTGATTAAGTTGGAACAATAATCATTAAGGATTTGTGTTGAGATTGAATTAATAAGGATAGATCGGCTGGGGGAGTTGTTTGAATGAGCCCCTAATTTCTGATGTTGTTGAGCCTATAATTGATTTGGTTGAAGTGTTATTGACTTATTGTGCAAGGAGTCAATGTGATTGATTAAAAGATGAACATTGGTGTGAATTAGTTGTAGTGTCGTCCCGAAGGGTGAGCATATCCCCGATGGACATGAAACTGATGTTTGGTAAGTGAGCCATGAAGCTTGAGTCAATTGGAGATTGGTTGAGCTAGAATTGGCTTTTTGCTCAAGTGTTGCAAGCGAGCAATTTGTTGGATGTAACTGCTTTGCAAGAGGAGGTGAAGGGTAATTCCTCCTCAAATTTTGTGATTACCTTATCATTGTTAGTTTTCTTTCGATGTGAATTAACTTGATGATGGATTTGATCAATGTCAAGATTGTGTAGATTTGATAGAAGTTTTCTCTTTAATAGAAGGGTTCTTCAAAGTAAGCTGATGAAAGGCAACTGGGCAGCGTGGCGGCATGTGATCACAAGCTCATTGATCGTGACTTCTTGGTGTTTTGTATTTCCTCTGTGTTGAGTGACGATGATGTCAAGAGGATGAAGATTGACTATAACACTTGGAAAAAGTTAAATTTTGAGCCCCCAAGTTAGGCATGGAAACTGATAGCCCTCGAGAAAAGCGGTGGTTGACCTTGTGTAAAGGTGTTTTTTCATGTTCGTGTCTTTGACTTGACAAGGCCAAACAATTCCTTTTCTAAGAAAAAGGATGAGCAAAAGACTTCACGATATGGATGGTGAGCTGAAGTGAAAGACAGAGATGATTCTCCATAGGGCCGTCGAGTAGCCGGTTATAGCTGAAGAAGATGTGTCTTGATCTTAAAGTTGCTAAGGAGCCAATAGAGTCTATGGGAGAGACTACTATTGCGTGTCTTGAACCCAAACGAATTACTTGAAGAAGTAGTTGTAAAAGTCAATGAAGAGTGACTCGATTATCCTTTTTACGCTTTTGTTGGTGTCGAGTTGATAAGTGAGCTTTTACTTACTTATTTAATGTATTGAAATTGGATAATTTACAAAATCTTCAAGTTTTTAGATTGGTTTAATGTGTTTATGAGTGTTTTAGATAAGCAAGGGAAAAATTGGATTTTGGAAGAATTGGAGATGAAAAATCAAGTCTTAGCCTGCAGCGGAGGCGTAGGTGCACCTCTAAGGGCGCGCGCCCATGTGCCCACTAGTCCAAGTCAGAAGGCAGCGTGTGCCCGCGCGCCCAATTAGCGAGTGCCCAGCCCAGCCAGTGCACGCCCAGCCAGCACGCGCCCACATGCCCAGCCAAAGCGCGCAGCCGCGCGCTTTCAGGCACGCTTTCGCGTGTTGGGGCGCGCCTTCTCTCCACCTGAAGCTCCCACAAACAAAAAGGGGGCTAAGCTAGAGAAAAAGAGGGGGGATCTGGAGCTAGAGAGAAGAGGACCGAAAAGAGAGGAGAGAAGAAAGAAAGAAACCCTAAAATTTCAGAAGGATCAGATGAGGAAGCTACTGGAGTGGGGCTGCACTACATTAGAGTTTTATTTTTCTTTCTCTTTTCTCCTCTTGTTCTTATATCCAGTAGTTCTTTATTTTTTTTTTTGTGGATTTCTTCATGTATTTTCATATTTGTTCAAGTTTGAATATGTTTGAGTTTACATTGATGGATTGCTAGATTTTCATGCTAGGGGACTTGATGTAATCTTACTACAGTTATGCTATGAATATTTAATGCTAATTAATATTTCTCATGCCCAAACATTTGTGTTCTTCTTTGTTTAATGCCTTAATCAATTGAAAGATTGGCTAGAGGATTTAAATATGTGGATTTGGGCTTGAGAGAGTCACTTGCACATGTTGGGATTTGTTGAACACAACCTAGTAAGTATTGGAATCGAGAGATGAATATGTGCTAGGTAATTACAAATGAATTATAGCTTAATGAATGCACAACTAACTTTTTTAATAGGGATATTAATTAGGTTGTTTTGTATAGATTTGACTCGGCACTTGAGAGAGGGAGTTGGATTATTATAGGAAATTCATGATTAATGTTTGGCTTGAGGGAGATCAATGACATTGAATAGGATTAGAATAACTAGGCAAGATGAAATCAAGAACCCTAGCTACCTTATCATTAGAGCCCCCTTCGATTCTAAAACACTCATTGCATCGTTTTATTTGCATATTAAATTTGTTTACCGTTTTAATTTTGTTCTGTTAACATCACTCTATTTCTGACTTGTCTGGATAAAACTAGGTTATTTTAGTCGTACTATTTAGCTAGATTTTAGGAACACAATCCTCGTAGGACACGACATTCACTTACTACTTTATTACTTGATGACCTCGTGCACTTACGAGTAGAAAATAGGTGTGAAAAAATTCGCATTGATCAAGTTTTTTGCACCGTTGTCGGGGATTGGTGGTTGTAAAAATTTGACTAATATTGTGAAAAAGTAGCATATTTTAATTTAGACATTTCGATTTTACTTTATTTATTTTATTTTATTGTTCTCAATTTTTGTTTGCTCACTTGCTTTTTGTTCTTGTAGGTGAATGCGAAGGACCCGTAGCTTAGAATTATTACCTCTTGACCTGGAAATTGAACAGACACTTCGTGAAATCAGAAAGGAAAGGATAAATCAAGCAGGAGCTATGGGTGATCACAATAATAATAACAATAATATTGAGCAACAGAGGGCAATTCGGGACTATTTCAAGCCTCTAGCTCAGGAACACTATTCGGGTATTCGGAGGCAGACTATCAATGCCAACAATTTCGAGTTGAAGCCTTCTTTGATCTCGATGGTTCAACAGAATCAGTTTGGGGGATTACCTAATGAGGACCCGAACACTCACTTGTCCATGTTCTTGGAAGCGGCCGACACAATGAAGATTAATGGTGTCACTGAGGGTACCATCAGATTGAAATTGTTTCCATTCTCTCTTCGGGACAAGGCTCGACAGTGGTTGATGTCTTTGCCAACAGGGAGTATTGGTACTTGGGAAGAGATGACCGTAAGGTTTCTTACAAAGTTTTTCCTACCATTTAAGGCATCCCAGTTGCGAAGTAAGATTGGATCTTTATGTTAGAATGACTTTGAGCAGTTGTATGAAGCTTAGGAACGGTTCAAGGACTTGCTCAAAAGATGTCCCCAGCACGGTTATGATGAGTGGATGTTGATTGATAGGTTTTATAATAGGTTGAATGGCCAATCGAGGAATATTGTTGATAGCACTGCAAGTGGCTCATTGATGGGAAAGTCTATTCCAGAGGCCTACAATTTGCTTGAGGAAATGTCTACCACAGTTATCAATGGCCTTCAGAGCGCTCAATACCAAAGAAAACTGCTGGTATTTATGATGTGGATCCATTGGTTTCATTGTCAGCACAAGTCTCAGCTTTAACTAATCAGATTGTAGCCTTGACTAATAGAGGAGCACCATCTAGAAGAGAGGCAGTGGCAGGAGTCAGTACATCTTTTGCACAGGATGAGTACACTCAAGAGCAGGTTCAGTTTGTGAACAACAGAAACTTCAACTATAGACCCAATCAACTACCCACTCACTATCATCTTGACTTGAGGAACCATGAGAATTTCTCTTATGCCAACAACAGAAATATTATACAACCTCCTCCAGGCTTCAACCAACAAGCGGTGGAAAAGAAAACTTTGGTGGAAGATTTGTTGAGTACTTTCATTGTTGAGACTAAAGGGAAGTTTAACAAGGATGAGGCTAGACTTGACAACATTAAGACACATTGTAAAAACATGAATGCAACCATGAAGTCCCTTGAGGTGCAAATCGGTCAACTAGCCAATGCGGTTAAGGGCCAATCATCCAGAAACTTCTCAAGTGATACGGAGCCTAATCCCAAGGACCATTGCAAAACTATCACTTTGAGAAGTGGGAAAGAAGTTGAGGCTTTTAAGCTCCAAGGGGATAAAACCGAGGACGAAGATGTAGAATCGAAACAAACAAAGGAGAGTGCAAGGCCTAAGTCGATCTCTTTTACAGATAATCTTTCTCTCATCACTCCTACCCTCCCGTATCCGCAAAGATTCAAAAAAAAGAAGTTAGATGCTCAATTTTCGAAGTTCCTAGAGATTTTTAAAAAGATCCATATCAACATTCCCTTTGCTCACTTGAACAAATGCCTAATTATGTCAAGTTTATGAAGGATGTCATGGCAAAGAAACAAAGGTTGGAGGATTATGAGACTGTTAAGCTAGCGGAAGAATGTAGTGTGATCCTCCAAAGGAAGTTGCCTCAAAAGTTCAAGGACCCGAGGAGTTTCACTATCCCATGCACTATTGGAGATTCTTACTTTGAGAAGGCTTTGTATGATCTTGGAGCCAGCATCAATCTTATGCCTCTGTCTGTCTTCCGAAAGCTCGGACTTGGGAAAGTTACACCAACCACCATATGTTTGCAAATGGCAGATAGGTCTCTCACTTATCCAAGGAGTGTCATAGAGGATGTATTGCTGAAGGTAGATAGATTCTTTTTCCCTGCAGATTTTGTTGTGTTGGATATGGAAAAGGATCGGGAAATCCCCATTATCCTTGGGAGACCCTTTTTGGCTACTGGAAGAGCTTTGATTGATGTGCAAAATAGTAATTTGACTCTAAGGTTGAATAATGAGGAGGTAAAGTTCAACATCCTTAACACAATGAGATTTCTGGAACATAAGTCAACTTGTCATCGGGTAGAAGTAATAGACTCGTGCATCAAAGAATTCTTCCAAGAAGTGACCCACGATGACCCTCTAGAGCATAGTCTCACTGTACCCTTGAACATGACTGATTTTGGTGGAGAATTATGTATTAAAGAAGAGAGCATTGTTGATAGTGTTCTAGCTCTTGAGGCTTTGTCGTGTGAAGTGGGGGAAGTGGCAAATCGGAAGGTGCCAGAAGGCATTAGAGATATGATGGATGAAACTGAACCTCCATTCACCGAGGATATCCTAATTGAGGAGTTTCCTGCTGACTTCAAGATGATACCTATCAATCAATATGATAGGAAAGAGAACCTTACTGGTCATATGCATGGATATTACACTTGGATGCGGATCCGGGGAGCGACTCAAGCTCAAATGTGCTTAGCATTCTCTCTGACATTAACTGGACCGGCGCTTCAATGGTTCCAACAACTTGAGCCGAGTTTAATTGGCTCATTTAGAGAGCTAAAACAACAATTCTTGGGTAGATTTGTGGTGGCAAAAACCCACAAGAAGAATAAGCTCTATCTTTTTTCCCTCAAACAAGGGGCTGAAGAATCGTTAAAGAGCTATATAAAGTGTTTCAGCCAAGAGATGAACTATGTGAAGGATACACTGATAGTGATACCGTTGCTGCAATAAGAGAAGGTCTTTTGGAATGAAGTATGCTAAAGTCTATTGTACACAAGCAACCCAAAACTTTCGCCGAACTTGTTACTCGAGCACAAAAATTTATTAGTGCGGAGGAGTATATGCGAAATCGAAGAGGTTCATCTCAGGCTGGGACATCGAAGCTTGAAGGAAAGCAGAAGGTTGAAAAAGGAACCAAGGGGTGGTCTGATCAGAAAAAACAAAAGGCAGAAGCGCAACCGGAGACAAACAAGTTAAAAGCTTTGACACAAAAATTTCAAGCGTACACTCCACTTGATGTGACAAAGACTTACACACTGCTGAATACAACAAGAGAACAAATCTTGATGCAAATTCAACATCAAAATTTGTTAGTTCCACCAGCACCTATGAAAGGAGATCCCAACAAAAGGGATAGATCTAAGTCGTTTTCACCAAGATTTTGGTCATGACACCTCGAATTGTTTCCAATTAAAAGGACAAATTAAGGCTCTTGTGCAACAAAGGACAACTGCAAGAGTTTGTGGAACGAGTGATAGCAGAAAGGCGGATCACACCCCCTATGGTGCAACAGCAACAATAACAACCTGTACCACCTGCTCTGCTGGTTGAGAATAATAATCTGATAGGAGAGTTGAATGACATTCGAACAATATTTGGAGGACCAGAAACAAGTGATAGTTCACGTGCGCGGAAATCATATGCCCGAGAAGCCAACGACTTTGGTGGTACACATTATGTGAACATGACCAAACACATTGCAAAGTTTTCAAAAATGGGGAATGTTGCCATAACCTTTACAAAAGAAGAGGCTAAGAAATTACTCCACTCACATAATGATGCCTTGGTGATATCTCTCCGAATAGCAAATAGTAGGGTCCATCGAATTTTAGTTCAATAATGGGAGTTCTGTGGATATATTATTCAAAAGTGCATTAACACGAATAAATGTAGGGGGGCAAAGCTAACTCAAGTATTAACCCCTTTGTATGGATTTGCTAGGGAATGTGTTACGGCTGAAGAAGTGATAACTCTCCTGGTTACAATGGGAGAAGATTTAGCACAAATAACACGAATGGTGAATTTCCTAGTGGTGGATCACCAATCCGTTTATAATGTCATTATTGACCGACCAACTTTAAATGCGATGAGGACAATTACCTCTACATATCATTTGATGATGAAATTCCCAACAGAAAATGGTATCGGAGTGGTAATCGGAAGTCAAAAAGAAGCACAGGATTTGTTATGTTAATGCCACCAATGGGGAATCAATCATAAAAGGAAAAGAGGTGAATTTCAACCATTTATCAAATAGATGGATATTTACCAACTGATTTGCCAAAAGATTTAAATGACATACAGAACTTTGGAGAACTCGATCCTCATGAAGAACATGTGAAAAGAGGAGAGTCTATTGAGGATTTAGTATCAATACCTCTAGATGAGTCTATGCCCGAAAAAAAAAACCGTGCAAATCGGATCAAGGTTGTCATCATTGTTACGAGAACAGTTGGTTAGCTTCCTTCGGGAGTACAAAGATGTATTTTCTTAGTCCTATGAGGATATACCCGAAATCGATCCAAGAATCATGGTGCATCAGTTGAATGTAGATTTAAAGAAGGAGACCTAGTTTTGAAGACAATTATTCAAAATACAAAAAAGCCAGTAGATGGGGTTCTAGGGCCAAATTGGGAATGACCGTACAAAATGGTGAAAGTGGTTCGTCCAGCTACCTACCGGTTAGAAAATAAGCGAGGTGAGGTGTTAAATCATCCTTGGAATGTTGACCACCTTAGAAAATATTATCAGTAGGTGTTTGAGTTGTGTGGTGTGATTTTAAGTAGTAGTTGTGCATATAAAAGTGTGTTTTTATTTAAGTTGGGTTTTTGATGTAATGACTATTTGTTTCAAAAGGCACAAAAATTATTCAAATAAAGATGAAATTTTTGTCAAAACTTTTTTGATTTTTTATTTTCTTTTACCATGCTAGAATGTAAAAAGAAAATGGGGAGCTAGGAGGAGATAAGTATCCTCCAATGACTCCAATATCCTCCAACGACTCCATAGGAGGATATAAGTATCCTCTAATGACTCCAACATATTAAAATAATAACAATAATAATAATAAATATAGTTTGGCAAGAATCAAATATAAACATGATGGAATGACCGATCATGAATTTTTCAGCAGGACTGAATTCAAAATAATAATAATAAGAATAATAAATATAGTTTGGCAGGACCAAACATAAACATGAATGGCAGGATCAATCATGAATTTTTTCGACAAGGATCGACCAGACATGAACATGACGGTAGGACTGATCATGAATTTTTCGACATGATCGAATATGAAAAAAAAAATAATAATAATAGTAATAAAGTACCTCGGATGCACGACGGGCATTAGCTTCACATAGTTTATAAGTATTTTCGCTTCTTGATGGCATTGATATGCTCTGGAGAGATAGCTTTTTGTATTGTTTCTATAATGGGAACATAACAAGAGTTGATTGGAAAGTTAAGCAATTCGTCACTTAAAGTCTCGACAGGGAGCAACCTATTTCTCTTTGGAAGCGGAATTTTTTGAAGTTTTAGATGGTGGTAACGAGTCTTCCTTGCTCTCACATATATTAGGGATGGAAGGAGAAGTTCGTTCAGGAGGTAGACTTTAAAACATTGGGATCAAAACTAGGTTGGTCAGAAGGTTTAATTGGCCTACTTTGAAGGTAAGATCTCTAATCTTGTGGACGATTTTCCATCATGAGGGGTACATGTGAATTATTTTGAGTATGATTTCATTGATCAAATGGAGTTTGTAAATTGCAGTCACTAGTCATATATATATATATATATATATAAGAGTTAAAAAGTCCCTGACGTTTGACATACTAAACTTAAGGACTGGGGGGCTGATGTTGGATGGTATTTTTGTCATTATGTAAAAATTATTTAAATAAAATAATTTTTACTCAAGTTAATATAGGTAGGAGTCTACCTAATTATAAGGAAGGGGATAACCTAGGTAGGAGCCTACTTAATTATAAGGTAGGAGACAATCCAGGTAGAGGTCTATTTATTTATGAGGAAGGAGATTACCCTCAAGTAAGAGTCCTCCTAAGGTTATATCGAATGACAGAAGGAGAAGTTTAAGCGTCTACAAAGGATAACGTTCAACAATTAATAACGAGTTTGCAGAGGGAACTCAATCATCAATATTTAATATCAAAGACGTTAAACGTTCATATTTATTACATATCAAATCACCGGAATATGAATGGTTCATTGTAATTAAAGAGAGAATAAACTCTCAAATTAATAAGATAATTAAACTCATACATTCCCAATCTATTATAAATTCTCTTCAATTGAGAGAATAAAGATAAAACACAATTCTCAATACAAAGTCTTGAGGCAATTATACCGAACTCTGGTTTTCTCTATATTGTTCTTAAGGTTCTTGTGTTTTTCTGTATTCATGTTCTTGATTATTTTGTTCGTTTGATCATATTTTCTATTTTAAGAACGTTTATTTGGTGTTGGACGAAATTTTGCTCCAATAGTCTCTATCAGGAAAGTGACATGAGCTCAGGATTTTGAAACCAGGCAGTATGAACGCTTGGAAATCCATGGGATTCTTTTGCCTGGACGTAAGAACAAGGCCATTAATATTGAAAACAACTATGGCATTGCAGTCACACAAAGGACCAAAGAATCAGGACCCATATATTAATTATTCGACTTTAGGGGGGGGGGGGGGGGTTTCGTGGCGTTGTCCAAATATAAGACTAAAAATGAGAAAGCACGTCGTCAATACACATATATACCTATTTACCTGGCTTTTTTTTTTTTTTTTTTTTTTTTTTTTTCGTCTCCTTTGCTGATTCTTTGGAGTAATACTGTTTTAAATTGCTAAACAATTACTAGCATATACCAATTACTAGCCTGCGCCGACCTCCTGCTATTTCTTAAAAAATTTATATCATACAACTTATTTTATAGATATTTTTAAAGTTTATAATAAGTTTTTTAAAATGTGATAAATTATATAATATATATTTTTGGGTTCTGTGGATTTTCTGATAAATTCTTGGATCTTTTGATAAATTACATATTTAAGATTAATTTTTAATAACAGATTTATGTAACATAGTGTCAGGTTAAACAAATAAAGAGAGAGAGAGAGGGGGAGTGAGAGAAGGAAGGAGGAGGAATATTTTCATGTTATGTGGTCATAAATCTGATTATGCTATTTATTATTGTGTTTAAAATTTTATGCTATAATTTACTTTTATTATTTTTTTTTGGAATATGCTATTCGACTCTTTTTTCCAATTTCCTATTTATGTTGGAGTATTCTTTTGATCCGTTTGAATTTATATTGGATTTGAATGTTTGCATTCAAACATAGAATTTGAATTATGTATTCAAATTAATTGTGTTTTTAAATAACTTTTATTAAAAATAGCATTTGAATAATGTAAAGATAAAAAAAAAAATAAGTGTAAAACGGATTTTTTAAAGAGTATAAATTTGAAGTTTAGATTTGAATTAAATTATTGTGCACTAATATAATATTAAATAAATTCACTTTAATAATTTACCGACACTATTGTATTTGAGTACAATTAATAGTTATTACAATAACTCATTTAAGCATGATATTATATATAACGTGATAGGGTATGTAGCCCTGTTCCTATGGTGGCAGTTATTTTATTAGCATATGCAGCATTCGGCAGGGGTAATCTTCGCCGGAGTGGGGTTCAGACCCCTCTCTAGATGTCATTTCTAGAACACGCCACGAACAACTCATATCAGCATCTCCTCATCCACTTGGCAAAATCTAGTGGATTCTTTTTCCCCCTCATAACCTGTTCTTCTTTTTGTTCCTTTTAATTTTAATGTCAGTTCGACTCTAGGAGTGGCTTCCTTTACTTCCCTTGCCGTTTGGATGTTCTTATTAATGGAGGCATTTCTAGGAAAAATAAAAAAATATAAAGAAGGTCAGTTCATGCATTGTCCAAGTGAAGATCACATGAATGCAGTATTTCAGATTCTACGCTACTTGAAGTCTTCTCTAGGGAAAGGGCTTATGTTTACGAAAAATAATCATCGAAATATTGATGGTTTATACAGATGTGGATCGGACAGAAAGTACTATAGACAGAAAATCTATATCGAGTTATTTTACTTTCTCGGAAGGTAATCTAGTCACTTGAAGAAGTAAGACACAAAAGTTTAGACGAATGACTAAAGGCCTTTGTTAGTTCTTTTAGCTGAAGAAGCTATTAGGAGAAATTGGATACTCGTTTCACTCTACAATGAATTTTTTTTTTTTTTTTTTTGTGACAATAAGACGGCTATAGACATTGTTCATAATCCAATTCAACATGATCTTACAAAACATGTTGAATTGGTTCGTCATTGCATCAAGCAAAAACTTGATGCTAAGATTATTTAGTTTCTGTTTGTGAAGTCAGAGGATCAACTAGTGGGCGTACATACAAAGGCTGTCACTAGCAAAGTTTTCTATAACTCACTTGACAAGTTGGGCATTAGAGACATCTATGCACCAACTCTCGAGGGGGAGTCAGGCACAGATTTACATTAGCTTCAGGGGGGCACATGCCCCCTTTAATTTTTTGAAATTTAAATTATACCCCTATTTTTTCTTAAAATTTTGTAATTTGTCCCCATTCCAAAGTTTTTTTCTTAAATGTGCCCTCATGCAAATATTTTTTTTTTCTCTCAACTGTGTCCTATAACACTCAACTTATTCTAATATTAAACTTTTTATCCTACAAAGTTATTAATTTTAAAAATTCCTATAAAGTTATTAATTTTAAATATTTTCTTCTTATGTGTGCCTTTACTAAGAGAAATTTCTGGATCCGTCACTGGGAGAGTGTTGGCATGAGTTGTTTATAGAATATATTGCGGAGTGATTGTAGGAATTTGACAGCCTGCTAAACTTACCAGTTAGTCCTTTGTTTCCATATGTTCTGAATTGCCCTGTCCTTCGCCTAGATTAGTGGAGGCTATGACACTCTTGAACAGATTATATATATATATATATTTTGTACCCAGTAAAGAGAAGAAGAAAAATGAAGAAAACTTCCTCCGTTATAAATTAGTACAATGTTTAAATCATCAATTATAAAGATACAAAGATAAATAAATATAACCAACGTTAATTAAAAATCAACAAAATGATTTCATATGAATGACGGTGGAACAAAATAGGTTAAAGAAACAGTGAATTTAGTTTTCACAACAAACACAATGTTAGGAGAAAATAATGTTGATTTGGCCCAACGACCAAGATGCTCTGCTAGGGTTGTGAGTAGGCAGCCGTCGGGCTTCCTAGGATCTTCTTCCAATGATTCCAACAACATTTGAACTGGTCTCTTTGTGCTCCTCATTGTTTCTTCTGAGGAAGCTATTCATGCTTTCCTCGATGGCCTTTTTTTGGTAGCTTTCAGGTAGACCAATGCGACTAGAACTATGCAGCATGTTGACGAAAGGACCTTCTCCTACAATTCACGAACAAACAAGCTAGGCAACTCCTCCAATTCGTTCTGATGCAGCCATTTTTTCAACGTCCGAAGATGAGTCCCCCGGCGGACTTGCGTGATTTAGATTGAATCACCACGAAAGGAGAGGTGATTTGCGTCCAAAATTGTTTATCAACAACGAGTGACTATACATGTGCAGAACATTCATGATTGGAAGAAATCATTCAATTCAAAAAGGTGATCTTACCAAAATTGTTTAAGAGGCTGCGAGATTGTTGACATCCAAGTCCAACAGAACAGGTGCTTGGTGCTTATTTCTCTTGTTAATTATGGTTAATTTCCATGTTCCTTTTTTTTTAATTTATTTTTAATTTATTTTTATTTTTATTTTTAAATTTGGGTTGATAGGGATCACGTTTTGTCTGTGGTTTGAAATCTAAAGCCAAGAATTATCATACTACAAATGTTGGTTTCAGATTTTAATCCAAATTTTTAACGAAAAAACCAATGATCATGTTTGTGTCGTATAGATGGAATTGGATGGGAATATTTGCATTCCAAGATTTTATACGAAATTGCGAGCGGTTTTGGATTCATATAGATCTTTCACATGAGTTGACTATAAAAATCTTTCTGATTTTTGGGTCATCGCACTACTGTGGGCCATTCAATTGGTAATTGTAGGAAAAGCCCCGATAAGAATATTATGGTTCAGCATAATCAGAATATGTCTAAGAAGAATGTAGGAATATAGTTTTAAAAAAAAATGATTGTTACAGTAGCTACATCCACCACTAATACGGATTTGATTATTAGTCGGAGAATTGAGGTTCTTGCAGATAAAAGATCATTGTCGCAGGTCACGGAAAACTTGAACTCGTCTATGCTCAGTTTGGGTTTGGATGCTAACACAAAGTTTTAAATAAATATAATGGCTTAGATCATGATCGTCACCTTAACTCTTCAGGGAGTCTTATCGTTGATTTTCTCGCGAAGTTACGTACTTCTACAAGAGAGTCCCTTGCCAATAATTGGCTGTTTGGTTTTTTAGTGCAAGACAGTGGTGGTGCCACCAAGCATTTCCAGTTCATAAAATTAGTGGTCAATTTAGGGAGGGCCATAACTATTTACCAATCTCCCTCGGATCCTACTTTAGTTGTACTAGTCTCTTCAAATAGCTAATAGAGAAATGTAATTAGTTTTGTCATAATATTGGAAAGAGCTTGAATAATTATAAGAGACAGATTCTCAACACAGTTCAAAATTAAATAAGAATGCCTCCAAGAAAGGTTCCCAATGCTTGGTTACGAATGCTCCTGTTTCCACACTCCAAGGAGTCAGTCCGTTCTTCCTTAGAAATGAAGGTTCTGCGTTGGAACATTATAGGCATCACGATAGCATTTGAGGAGACTTGTCTGAAGTCTTCTTACTCTAAAGTTCCATCTCATTGTAGTGTCCAAAAACATGGGCCACCTGGCTCATATGAGCCGAAAGGGAAATTTGGGCCAGTTTGGTCCCTAATGAAGGGAAAGGGAGGCCCAACCAAGCCCAATAACCCAGTGGTCTATAGGCTTGGCCAGTCAACCTAGAAATTTATTGGGCAATTTAGTATTTTATATGTTAAAAAAAAATCCTTTAAAAAAGTTTATACATGGGACAGTCCAGGCCTGCCCACGCGTCCAATATCTCAGCCCAAACCGACTTGGACAGTGGGTCGAGCCAATTTGACTCAAGTGTCTATGTGGGCTATGTTGACGCATGGGCTTAAGGAGTCAGGCTACAGGTCAATTTGCCTAACCCGATCCATATTTATAATTCTAACTCAATATTACTGCTCTGTCACTTTATTTGATATTTTAACTCAACTTCAATTAAACTATATTTTTTTCATATCAATTTTTGTATTTTTTTAAAAAATCAACAAAAATTATAACGAATTGATGGGCCGAAAGTTTTGTTGGGCTTTTACACCGATAACCCAATCTTCTATACTCGACCAAAATCTTCTAAGGCCCATTTTGGAATAAAACGGACACACAGGACCCCACTTAGGTTGTGCAAACGGAGTATACAATACTCTCATGCCGTGTCGTGCGTGCCTAGTAGATAACACCCGTTCTTGTTTTTTCGCTCAAATTTTCTATCAGAAAGACAAAAAAATCTTCCGTGGCCCGAAGACCTCACTGACTTTTTTTCTCAGAAATTCCTCTACGAAATCCCAGGTACTTGAATGTTTTTTCTCGCATAATTATTTGCTACGAATCGTTTAGTCTTGGAAGAAGTCAAGTTTGATCACCGAAAAAACCCCCAAATTATCAGATTTTTTAAAAATTTAATCTCGGTTGTTTTGTCAAGATTTTTGTGTTGATTAATCTCAGATATTTTGCAATCTAGATTTTCGTATCAGATTTCGGATCAAATGAAAGGGGAGGTTCAGCTAGAGGCAGTAGGTTCGCAAGACCCCGGCGACTTGGACCCTTTGTTGGAGAACAAGTCTGATTCTTCGCCGGCAAGCTCCAGCGAAATTACCAATGAAGATGTAGAGTCTGGTTCGATTCCTTGTTGCCGCATTTGTCTCGAAAGTGACGCCGAGCCAGGTTAACTTCTTGTTGATTTTTTTTTTCTCTGATCATTTTGTTAAATATTGGTCAATTTGGTTCCATTAAAAAAGATTTGTTTGTATAGGTTGTTTGATCTTTTTTTCTGCAAAATTTTGTGGGAATTTTAATGTATATTTCGTGGGGATCTTCTAAGAGTTTTGTAATTTTAGTGGAAGTTGAATTTTCGGGTTCTTACTTGAAGAAATTGGGCTTACTGTGAAAATGTAGAATTGGGTTTACTTGGAGTTGACTTGCTCTTCCTAAGTTCATTAGATGTCAATTGTTAGAAGATATCGAAATACGGAATTAAAGGGCTCTTTTATTCTCTATTTATGATTTAGTTTGTTTTTTTAGAAGATGCATAAATTAGAGGTTACATGTTAAGAGAGTTGACTGCATCACTAGCTCAACAAATAACGTGCATTAATATACCTTAAGATTGTGTTTGGTTGGAGAGAAAAGTGGAAGGAAGGATAGGGGTGGAGGGATTAGTGGAAGGATTTTGACATTCATGGTTGTTTGGTTGGAAAAGGAAGGAATGAAGGGAGGGACTCCTTATCAATGTTTATTGGATGTCAATTGTTGGAAGATATCGAAACATGGAATTAAAGGTTATTTATTTAGTTATTTATTTTATATTTACACTTTAGTTTGTTTTTTTTTGAGAAGATGCATATATTAGAGGTTACATGTTAAGAGAGTTGACTGCATCACTAGCTCTCGAAATAATGTGCGATAATTTACCTTAAGATTGTGTTTGGTAGGAGAGAAAAGTGGAAGGAAGGAGAGAGGTGGAGGGTTTAGTGGATGGATCTTGACATTCATGGTTGTTTGGTAGGAGGGAAAAAAAAAAGGGAAGGAATCTGGGGAGGGACTCCTAATCTTTAACATACTCAAATTTTGATCTTTCCTAAACTGGGGAGATTATTTGAGGGATTTCATATCAAAAAACATAAGAGAAAGGACCTCTACGGCTCTACCTCTTTTCCAATTTCCCTCATCCAAGTGATCTACCGCACCCTCATTCCTGTTTTCTCTCCTTACCAAATATACCCTAAGAGAGATTTCTCTGTTTTCTAAATATGAAAGTTCTCTCACTATTATTTCTCTTTCTTTCTTGTATTGTCACAGTTTTATAATCCATGATACACATTATTTGTCAGAAATTGGTGTTGTCTGTTTGGTGTACTAGACATTGTAATTTCTATTGAGGCAAATGTCTATATTCTCAGCCTAAAGTCCTATTGTTCATTCTTATAGAGGATGAGTTGATTTCACCTTGCATGTGCAAAGGCACTCAGCAATTTGTTCATCGAGGCTGTCTTGACCATTGGCGTTCAGTTAAGGTAGAAACTGTTGTTTTCAAATCTTATGAGTAATTTGGTTGCTGCTTCGTGTTTGGCAATTCGTGATTGGCAATTCAACTCTCTCTCTGTTTTTTTTTTTTGGGGTGTAGGAAGGATTCGCTTTTTCACATTGCACAACTTGTAAAGCTCAATTTCACCTCCGAGTTGAATCATTTGAGGACAACTCATGGCGTAAAATAAAATTTCGACTATTTGTGGCAAGGGATGTTTTCCTCGTATTTTTGGCTGTACAAACAGTAAGTTATTACACTTTTTACCTGGCTCATGAACTGGTTCATGTACGATCACACGTTGACAATTCAAGCCACTCCTGTAGATTTTTATATGATAATTGTTTCTGTTTTACTCCTAACTCCCGAGTATCCTTATTTTTGGATTTTGCAAGTTAATGTCTGCCATTAAAGTGAAAAGGTGTTCAATCGTTCTTTCGTTTCAATTTTGTCGGATTTCATCAAGATACTTTTTAAGCTGCCACTCTTTTTAATTTTGCTTTCTAGAGGTAAGGCATGTACATAATCCACAAATATGACTGTTTTGAAACTAAAAGGGGGGTTCTAATAATTGATGTCCTCTCAGAGAAATTTTTAAGTTGGACTTGTAGCAATTTGTTCTGCATGTCAAAGAGGACAGCTCCAGGAAAAGGATTGTTTTCTTTTTAAAATTTTATTTGTTTTGTGAGGTAGATGTTTAAGTGAGAGCTTGGATACCCATGTGCTTCTCAAGTGCATAAAAAATCTAGTAGTTTCTTTATTGATTTTGTCTCTTCACCATGATGTTCAATCTTCTCATTTTGTATTTAATATTTCTTAACTTTTCCACCCTTATTTGCATAATCTCTGTTACCGCTCTCTCATCGGTGAACATGTATTTCCAGGTAATTGCTGCAATTGCAGGCTTTGCATATGTCATGGACAAAGATGGGGCATTCAGAAATTCCTTTAGTGATGGATGGGATCGTATTCTGTCAAAACATCCCATACCATTTTACTACTGTATAGGTAAACTAATGTCTCAAAACAATGTTTCAATCCATGTATATTCTTTTTATAATAACTACTTACGAGTCAGATTCTTTTATCAGAGCATTCAAACATGAATATGATTCATCCCCAGCAGGATACCCTAGAAAATGCCCTCCTTAGGATATGAATACCCGGTTACACCTAACATATTGTTTGCTATTCACTTGTTTGATTTATTTAATCTGGATATTGCCAAAAACTTGAAATGAAAGTTATAAAATTGTTATGGTTCCAAATTAGTCAGATTTGAACTTTTATTTATTTTTTACAATATTATTCCTTTTAGTATTTTATGTGTTTGAATTGGTCAAATTAAATCAGATGGTGGCCCATTGGGCTTTAGTTGAGAAGTGGGTTAAGAATTGTATCTAAATGGGTAGGACATGCTTTACTGATCTGGGTACAAACGTGTACCTGTCTGTGTTTAAAGTAAGAAGAAAACATGTGGTCGAATTAGTCCGACATATTATTGTCTTGGAGGTTTGGTTTTTCTGAAAATCCTATCAATGGAGGTCTAGGCCAACTTAAACGAGTCTATATCCATCTTTTTAATTTTTTTTTATTAGCTATGGTAACAGAAATACCTGATTGCTACAAATTCTTCTGTTACTAGCAACTTGTATAACATATTGTTAACAGAGTAATCCCGTCACAATATGCTTTAAATCTTAAAACTATAAATGCGTTAGAAACTTTTCTATTTTGCTGTGTTTTTACTTTCTTTTCAAATAACAATTATAAAGGAAGCAAAAAGGAAAGTAAAATAGCAATAGGAGTATTTCTGTCAACCTTAAATTCCGTTCCCTGGTTCTGTTGTTAACTTATAGTGCTGTGTTCATGAATATTCCTAGGGGTACTCGCCTTCTTTGTGCTGATTGGATTTTTTGGGCTCATACTGCATTGTACATCTCTAAATAGCAACGATCCACGGATGGCTGGCTGCCAGAATTGTTGCTATGGTTGGGGAATCTTGGATTGCTTTCCCGCATCTATGGAAGCATGCTTTGCCCTGGTCGTTGTTTTTGTTGTGGTCTTTGCAATACTCGGTATAGCTTACGGTTTCCTTGCCGCCACCATGGCTATACAGAGGATTTGGCAGAGACATTATCACATCCTCACCAAGATGGAGCTCACCAAGGTAGGTTTAGAAGCCCCGCCCTGCCCCCCTTCTTTTTTATTACCCTTCTTAAATATCATGCATTTTCATTGTGTCTGTCGGTTGAGCTTGAATCTGAATGGAGCTTGATAAAATATGCCGATCCTTCTTTTTGGTAAAATTTGTGCAGGAGTACATAGTGGAGGATCTTCATGGCTCTTATGCCCCGCCAAAGTTGGACCCGGAACATGAGGAACGTCTGAAAATGCTTAAGCTATTGTAACTTGGAAAAATGATGGATAAGGAGGTGAATTTATGTCTCTTCAAGTGTTCTAGTTTTTACGCAGTTTATGAGAAGAAAAGAAGTAAAAAACCTCGAAAGGGGTGGAGAGAAAAAAGAAGTTCGGCTTTTTTCTGCACTACCACCGAAATGTAAACCTAATCTTTCCACATTTGACAAAAAGGAAAATTATTTGTGCAGTTTTTACTCTCTTAAGCTCTGCTTTGCGTTCTCTGCAAATTTTTTTTTTTTTTTTAGAAATCCGAAGTTTGGCACTTTGTAAAATAGAAGACAATCGCTGCATAATGGACCGTAGACGTCTGACTCATCGCAAGAGAACTTCTGCGTTGGCTATGTAGGTTGTAAAGATTGGATCCATATGGACGAAGACATTCTGAAATTGCCATGTCATTTGCACTTTTAATATATATAAATGTAGGAAAAGAATAAAGAGAAAATTACCTAGATAATTACCTTTGTTTAATCTGTTGATCAATATAACACGAACTCCTTAATCTTGACTAAAATGACACAAAATTTAGATACTGATGTTGAAAAGTGGAATTATAATATATAGCAATTAATTATCTCAATGATAATCATCTGACATCAATAATAATGCTAGAAGGATGTAGTAATAATGAGTTAGAAGGATGTCAATAATAATTTTGAGATAATTTAATTTCCTTGATCTTACGTCCTTTAACATCTATGTTGTGTTGAATAATTATAATATTATTTAAATGATTTGTAGATGATAAGCTAGAAGTATGATCCTTTTAGGCGGACCAACATAGGCTTTGTCTGTGGTTCCTTGGAAGGACCACACTTTCCCATTAACATATAATAAAAAAAAAGTCATGTTTCTCATGTTCTTCAGATCGGTGTTTTTTTTTTTCCCCTTGCTCTCTTGCTTCTTGCTATTTACTCTCCCGATCCTCGTAGACGTTTTTTTTTCTTGCTTTCTTCTCTCCTGATCTTCTTCTCTTCTTCTTCCAAACTAATTCAATGTCTCTATTCATATTGGTGTTTTGCTATTTTGTAATCAATGTTACCATAACCTAAGACAAGATCATCCCATTAATTAGGAAATAGACTTGTACCACCATATTATCGAAATAAAATGTCATGTCCTTCTATTAAAGTAGCACTAAAAATATAAAATTACATATAAATATAAATATATATATATATGTAAAAACGCTTTAAAAGCATCAAATCCCAACAATCACGACTAAGACTGCCACTGCGGTTTTTTAATTCTTCTATTGTTATTATTATTTTTTTTTAGGTTTATTTCTATTATGATTTCATCTTTCTCATTCTATATTTTAAATTTGATTTGTTTAATCGATTGTTTAATTTGTAATTGAACCGCATATCTTAATATCATATGTCAACAAAAAACATGAAGGTAAAATTTTCATAAATAAATTCCATAGAGCGAACACTAAAAAATTTAACAACCTATAAAATAACTCTACATAAATTTCAAGGTTTTCTTATATTTAATTATAAAGATAAATTGCTACATTAGTCCCTAAACTTTCTATGAGGGTGTTGTTAGGTCGCTAAACTATTTTATTTATTTATTAATTGATCCTTAAACTCATTAAAAAGGTGTAAGTTAGTCCTTTTGTTATATTTCAGTTTGAATATAACAGACTTCTTCAACTTCACCTATTTTTCAGGGGTAATTTAGGAAATTGGTTTTATATAAATACAAATAATTATCAGAAATGAAAAAAACCAAAAGAAAAAAAAAAAAAAAAAAAAGGGAAATCTTCATTCTCTTTTCTCTCTCTCTCTCTACGCTTTTTTTTTTTTTTTTTTTTTTTTTTTTTTTTTTTTTTTTTTGGGTTCCTCTCTCTCTACTTGCGAACCACAAAACAAAAACTCACTCCCAACAAAAAGGACAGCCGCCCACCCTCCCGCCACTGCGAGCCTTTGCAAACCCCCAAGCACATTACCTCTGTGTGAGATTGCAAGTCTCCCTCCTCTCTTTAACCAAATCAATGGGATTGTTGGGTCTTCTTCTTCCTTCCTTTTTTTTTTTTTTTTTGGTTGAACTTGCAAGCGAATATTTTGTAACTTGCTTAAGTGTTTGTGTGGCATTTTGATTTAGTGCTTGTTTTATGGAAGAAAGAGACCAAAGGAGAAGAGGGGGGATAATTTTTTTTTTTTTTTTTTTTTTAATTTTGTTATGTTTTCTTTTTAGTTTTGAAAAAATAATCGGTATATAATTTTCCCGGAAAAAAAAAAAAAAAAACCAATCAATATATATGTTAAGGGATGGTTTAGTCTTTTTAAAGTTAGTTAATAGAAAACGGTGGGCTTTTAGATGTTAAAAGGACTAACTTGCACTTTTTCAATAAGTTCAGGGATCGATCAATTAAAAAAAAAAAATTCAGGGACCGAACGGTACCTTTATAGAAAGTTCAGGAACTAATATAATAATTTACCCTAATTATAAAAACAATCTTTTCCATGAAATTATTTCTTTTTTTAATGTAATATAAGTTTGTAACATGTTTACATAGTAATGTAGTAAAAGAAGTTGTTGATTCTTACGTCTGGCAGAAACCAAATACTCAAATAAACGATGCTTGTTTATTTATTTATTTTGATAATCAAGACTTCATTAGGAAACACCGAAAAGCGAAACAATACAAAGGAGTAAACAAAATAAAGTTGGGGCCAGGGAATAACCAAAAACGGTACACCACTAAGCAACAAGTCAGCTAATTAGAGTAAAGAATTAAGAACAAATCTTTGGTGAACTTTCCAAGAGCAATCAAGATCGTTGATTAGAGCCCATTGTGCCACCCAGCAATTGTAGAGTTTCGAGCTCTTGCGACCCTACCAAACTTTGCTGTTGCGAAAGACTTCATAAGGCTTTTAATTTCTTCAGTAATGAGCAAAATGTTCTAGACTGATTTCAATAAGGTTATTTAACAGCTTTGGCCACTTGCAAGTTGAAGCACTACACTGATTCTAAATCTTTTTGCCAATCAAAGCTCTCCCATTAAAGCAGGGACCTCCCATTCAACAACATCGAAGGTGCTAAATTTTTCGACCCACAATGTCTCAAAGCTTCGCATTAGCATTGCGGAACATGAGAATGGTAGCAGCTCCATACTGTCTAAAAACAACATTACAAATGATGAAAAATATATAAGATCATTATGAGACTTTATTTTGTCCATCACTAAAGCACAAAGGATGAAAATACGTTCCTGTCTATATTAAAGCACTTAATAATAGTAGAAGGATCCAAAATGATGCTAATTAAACCAAGGAGGGTTAAAATAATAATAATAATAATAATAATAACAAAAGAAGCATGGAGGGTTGTACATGAATTACCTAGCCAATGAATGGTAAACCTCTAAATCAGCAAGCTCTAGCAAAATGGCACCAAAAAAATGAGACGGCAATAGTGAAGAAAGGGTTACAGCCCCCAGCTAAGGGGAAAAAAATAAAATTTCTAAACATGATAAATAGTCAAGGGGTGTTTGGTGAATGAGTTTAGTTTAAGATTTTTAAGTTTAAATAGTAATTTTTGTTGATTTTTCAAAAAAGACAAAACTTTTTTAGAAAAGACAAAAAACTTTTTCAGAAAAAGACAAAAACCGATATAAAAAGTACAGTTTAGTTTAAAATGAGTTTAAATACCAAACTCCCCCTCAGAGTACAAATAGTTGTAATAGTAAAAGATCTGAATTTCATTAAAGCTATTAGGAGTTCAAATCTTGTCAACTTTGCAGTCATCACAAACAAATAGGTAACAGAGAGCTCAAACAGAAACATTCCAAGCAATCTCACATAATAACATGTTAAAGATTCAACTTTAATTTGCAGTCATCTCCATGCATTTACCCACACCCCATTCTTTTTTAATGCTTGTACTAAATCAGTACTACTGATCACTATGTATTTTATTCTCATAATCACTTCCTTATGCCTTGTACCTTCTCTTTATCTTGTATATCACACCTTTTTTGATATTGCAACAAATAAGGATAAAATATCATTTACTATTATTTTGAAAAATAAAAAGGAGTCATGTCTCCATCAGCTTCAACTTGTTATGACAAAGGCATGGATCTAGGCTTACAATTTATAAACTTAACAAAGCACCACATTTAACTATATGACCATAAATTTTTGCACAAAAACAATTGTGGCAAAATAACCTTAAAAAAATACACACGCACACATTTTGAATCCATTAGACTTCGTACTAAAAAGATACATAGGGACAAAAAAAAAAAAAAAAAACTAAAAACTAAAAACAACAGCAACGTTGATTCTAGAGGAATGGAGAACCTAATGGGAGGGGGAAAAAATCTTTCCTTCAACCAAATCAAGAATCTTACCAAAATGGAGGACAAATTATCGAATTACCCAACAATCCCCCCCCCCCCCCCCCCCCCCCCCTCGCCGCCGATGCAAAAAAAAAAAAAAATTTTTTGTTCTCCAGGAAAATAGGAAAGAAAAAAAAAAGGCACAGAATTAGAAAATATAGGGAGGAAAAAAAGCTGAACGGAAAACCACCAAAAACAACATCAAGAAGAAGAAAAAAAAGAAAAAAAAAATTAAAATTTTGAATTCACTCTGATTTATAATAGAGTAATAATAAACAAATAAAGTACTTATCATTTTCTTAAACATCTAAAAAAAGAAAAAGGTGAAGACTACTTAAATCTTGTTAATTTGGCAGATCCATTTGAAAAACATAGAAAGACGAATAAAAATAGACAATTATAAACAAACATAAACCCAACATGTACACAACATTTCCTTGTAAAGAGAAATTATGGTTGAGGAAGTAAAACCAATGTAGTTTAAATATAATGAAGTAACCTGTGTGCATTAAAACTATATTCATTTGTCTTATTTCAACCTTTTTCAGCCCTCTGCTATATGACTAAAATAGCATATATTCAGGGCTAATTTCTCGTTCCCATTGTCTAAACGTAGAATGCAGGAAAATAATAATAATAATAATAATAATAATAATGTAGCATTATAAGCTCAATGTTTTCACCATAGCAGATTCTTGAAGAAATATATCATTCCACGAAGCCACCCTCAAATTTTTGCTGATTAAAATCGCAAAAAAAACAGAATATTAATTTTATGACTTGGAACAATTGCTAAAGAGGGCATACAACTTGCAATCTTACCTTTTCAGTCAGCATAAAAAAAACTACTTGATAACCGCCAGGAGTCAGCTCGTTCTCCATTTTTGATCGAAGGCCTTTTCTGCTCTGGCACAAAGGGACAGCAAGAAGGCTAAATATTTAATCTTAATAGACTAAACCAATTAAGACGAAAAAATAAGCATGCAAAATTAGATAGAATAAGAAAAAAAGATGTCACAACTACATGATATAATTGACAACAATTCTATAATATTTAAATACTTACACGAAATGCCCTTCTATTTTATTTTATTTTTTTTAACTAAATCACCTATTTTTTGGTCATGGGTCTAATTTATCTATTTATAGCTATAAGATAACTTTCACACTTAGGTAACAGCAATGCAATTCTTTTTCAATTCCCCCTTCCCCTTTTCAAGAAATGCTTGTTAGCATAACCGAACAGTCTTCTTCGAACTTTTCCATTTGCATTATGGATGAAAACAATTTGGTTCATCAAATCAAATGTAACTCTTGGACCTAGTGCGACAAATTTAGTCTAAAAAAAAGTAGTCGACAAAAAAAAAAAAAAAAAAAAAAAAAAAAAAAAAAAAACCACCTCTGACTAATGATGTCTTACAATAGAGATCAACTGCATTTTTCTCATAACTTAACAATGCATACGTTCACAAAAAAGGGGGGAAAAAGTCTTTCCAGTAAACAAAAAAGTTTTTAACCAGCTTCAAAACTAAAACAACATCCAAGTAAGAACTACAAAATCCATCAAGGACATTTGCAATACAGCTTTAACCATAAAAGGGCTGCATTTGTAAAAGTTACCCCCATCATTACAGAAATTTAACTTCAAATAGCAAGGGCACAGCATGAGAAGAAGATGAAAAGGATCGAGAGAGAATAGAGGTAGAACGAGAGCGTGAGAAGTGAGTAGTAAAAGAAAGGAAAAGAAAAATGGGACTACAAAATCGACACGTGGTAGAAGGATACCTCATCAATTTATTAAATTTTTTTTTAAAAAATTTAAAGATAATGTTAACAGGAAAAAAAAACAAAAAAACAAAAAAAAATTACGTGCAAAGTTTTCTTTTTTTTGTTTTTTTGTTTTTTGTTTTTTTGTTTTTTTAATTTGGGGTAAATGCTCTCATGGAGAGTTACATAGAAAAAAAATAAAGCAGATAAAAAGTTAATTAAGTAATATAAAAATGTATGAATATCGCATATGATAATTAACAGCATCTGCTACATGTTTTCTTTTAAATTTCTCGACTGTTCATTCACAAATTATTATAACCTTCTCGATCAAGCTGACTGCATATTTTCGTATTAATTGATGTGACAAAATCGATACACCATACAAGTATTCTTGATATGGAAATTACATTCTTTATGGTCAATCAAGATATTGCTTTGTATAAGGCATTAACAGATCAATGACTCAGAGAAATTTGAATTTTAGGGGAAAAAAAAATTCGATTGAAGTTGATGCAAGAAATTAAGGGGGAAAAAAGAAACACAAATTGCAAAAAAACTGCCTATTAAGCTCGACGACAAATATCATTATTAGACATAAGCTTCCTCTAAATATCACATAACCTTATACTCCTCACATTGAGACATGACATTGAGAAGAAATTAGTTAGAATATATCAATTGAAAATACTTCTGAAAGAAGAATACCACTGTCACTATGGAAAAAATTAGATTTGACGTCGCTTGACAACTGACATCAAATCCGCAGTGCGTCGGTAAGAAAACCGACGTCATAGCGGTGATGTGGAAAGTGGTAAGGCAAATCAAACAGAATGGCGACGGCGGCAGCAGAACAGCAAGGAGACGGCATGGCAGGTAAACGGCGCAGCAACGGCGTCGAGGAAATGGAGGGAGATACCGGAGGTGGATTGACAACAATGATGGAGACTTCAATAATGTACACCAAAATAAACTCGACATACATAAAAAATAAAAAAAACCTTGATATTACTAATTCGAAAGACTATATGTAGGATTTTTTTAAAAAGCAATCCAAGCTTCACGTACCTTAAACAACTAGAAAAAATGGAGGCTTCAAGGGCTCTAGGGCTCGAGGTGAGAGGAAGAAGAAGAAAGAGATGCGAATGAGAGAACTGATAAAGGTAACTGTGATATCTAGGTCTTGGGGAGTGGGAGTTGAATTTTAAAAGTTTTAACCGACGTAGAAACTTGTGAAAAGTCCTTGAAAATGCCTATTTCCGAGGAGTGGGTTGTGGTATAACATCAGTTGGCAGACAACCGATGTGAAAACATATTTCCTGGGCCGCGGGTAACGCATAGCTAGTTTCTACATCGGTTGACTGCTAACCGACATACATACTAACCTTTGCACGTCGGTTTTTTGCCAACCGACGTGGAAACGTCCTTTTTACAACCTTTAACGTCGGTTGCCAGTGAATCGATGAGGAAAATCCCACGACCGACGTCTATGATTTTTCACATCAGTCAATGAGAAATCACCTGATTCTTGTAGTGTGTCCGCATTAAACAAAAGAAACATAAATAATTATACGATTTAGCAATCAAATGTGACAAAGAACACCATAATAAGCATGTGCGAAGGTAGCAACAAAAGAGTACTGATAACTCTAGGAATTAGAGTTATCTTAGGCACTTTTAGACTTAAATGTAGTAGGTTTAGAGAGTATTTGTGTTATTTTTTAGCATATTTTCATCTGTTTTATGTTTGTGTGAACTTTTTATCTTGGGTTTAATGTTTGGTTGAAATCATTGCAAAAGTGAAGAAAAATAGGATCAAATGAGGGCTGATGTGTGTTTTAATTCTTGTGTGAATTGTAAAAGAATCTGAGCCAAAAATGCTGTAGTAATTCTCACAGCAATCCTTACAGCAAGTTGTAGCAGAAGCAGACAAGAAGCATCAGCTGGCATTATTGCAACAAGAAGAATACAGCTCATATTTTGGGGGGGACCATTTTTCTACCTCAGCTGTGAGGTTATGTGAGCCTTGGTTGATGCCGTAAAGGGTTAGTACAATTGGAGGCAGCCGTATAAAGTGAGGAAGAAGCTAAAAAATAGGGAAATTTGGGGAGAGTATAGAGAAGAAAGAGGAAAGAGTATAGGGAGAGAGTGAACTCGGAGATTTTCTACATTTTTTCAGAGAGTGAGCTGAGAAAAAGAAGGAAAGAACGAGAAGGACATATCTAGCCATTTGGAGTTTTTCTCTTGCTTACTCTTTTTTTTATTTATTTCTTGATTTTCATTCTTTATTGAACAATGGATTATGTTCTTCAGTTTGTTTTTGTAATTCTAAACATGAGCTAAATTTCTTTAGCTGGGATTGTTGATGGACCCAAAATTGGGAGGATGAATTGAATGTTTGTTGGAATGTTGAGCGAATTTCTTTCCTATTCATTCAAGTGCTTTGATTGTTTAATTTTTATTATTGATTGGCCATCAATTTATAGGAAACTAGGCTTTGATTAACTTTGGAAAAATTAATTTGAGCTGGATCTAATTTGGATGATGCAAGTTCAATATGCTTTTTGAAGTTGATATTGATTTGTGAATGGTATCGGAATATGCTATTTTCCTTGTATAACCCATTGAAATTGGTGCATTAATTTGTGTTCTAAGAACTAGATTCACATAAGGATATGTTGAAAAAGGTTTAAAGAATTTTAGTCATAATTAATTTGAAAGAATTTTATGATAAAATTGAATTTCAGTTAACAGGACAATTTTTGCTGAGCATTTCTCACAGCATTCGGATCAGACTTGCAATTGTGGGGAAATTGGCAATCCTAGCGTAATTCTCATTTTTGATTTACAAACTCTTGATTGAATCTTGTTCTTTTTGTCCATTTTAGTGCATTTTCACTATACTCATTTTATTTCATCAGATTATTGCCATTTTACTTAGTTTAATTTTAATCCAAATTTATTTGTGCTTGATTTCTTTTGCAAATTCACTTTAGTGATTCAACCCCTATAGAGATGATACTCAACTCACTTTCTATATTACTCGTTCGATTACGTACACTTGCGTAGGTTTATACACACTAAATAATCGCAAATAAGTTTTTGAGGCCATTGCCGGGGATCGAAATCATTAAAAATATTTGCAAAAGTTATTTTGTTTTAGTTCTTGTTTTTGCATTTTCTTATTGGTTGAATTTTTTTTATTTTCAAGAGCTTGCTTTCTCTACATGAGTAACCAGCGAAACCAAGAGTTGCTGCCCTCGGACCCAGAAATTGAAAGAACAATTCTAGCAAGGAGAAGGAAGCAACAAGGTTTAGCAGGTGTGGAAGAAATAGCAGAAAGAGTTGCTATCAATATGGCTAATGATGGGCAGTAAGTGAATGCCAACAATCTATTGTCTCAACCAGTTTTGGTGGATGACAGAGACAATGCCATTTGAGAGTATGTTGTACCCATTCTACATGGGCTCAATCCAAGCATTATTAGGCCAGAAATACAAATGCCACAGTTTGAACCCAAGCCGATTATGTTCCAAATGTTGCAAACCGTAGGCCAGTTCAGTGGAATGGCATATGCACCTTCGGCTATTCATGGAAGTGTGTGATTCTTTCAAGCTATCAGGGGTGTCCGAGGAAGTATTGAGGCTGAAGTTATTCCCTTATTCCTTGAGGGATAGAGCTAGAGCATAGGCTTAATTTGTTGCCATCCAGATTCAATAGCAACAATGGAATGACTTGGCAGAAAAGTTCCTCATGAAGTATTTTCCTCCAACCAAGAATGCCAAGTTTAGAAATGACATTACTTCAATCCAACAATCAGGAGGGAGAATCCTTGTATGAAGCATGAGGAGAGATTCAAAGAGCTATTGCGAAAATGCCCTCACCATGGGATTCCCCATTGGATTCAGATGGAAACATTTTATAATGGGCTTAATGGGCAAACACGTACAATAGTTGATGTGGCTGCTAATGGTGCTCTTTTGAGCCAAATCGTACAACGAAGCGTATGAAATTTTGGAAAGGATGGCAACCAATAATTATCAATGGCTCCACCGAGAGACTCAATGCTTGAAAGGCTGCATGATTTTATGAAGTAGATGCTATTACTGTACTTTCAGCCCAAGTATCGAATTTGACGAAATATGGTCAAGACTATGAGCATGTCGGTGGGTGTTAATTCAGGTGCAATCTGTTGACGTCACTTGTGTTTATTATGGAGAGGGACATTTGTATAAGGATTGCCCTTCTAATCTAGCCTCTACTTGTTATGTGGGTAATTTCAATAGGAACAATCTTTATTCGGTGCCTTACAATCCGGGGTTGAGACAACACCCAAACTTTTCATGGAGCAACCAAGGTGCTAATTCTAGTAGAGCAAATGCTTATCATCAACCTTCTTTATCTACCATCGGGCTTTCCATCTCAACAACCAAGAACTGAAGCTATAGAATCATTTAGCTCATTGGAGAATTTGATCAAGGAGTATATAGCAAAGAATGATGCTAGAGTTCAGAGTCATGATGCGATATTGAGGAGCTTGGAGAATCAGATTGGGCAGATTGCAAATGCCTTGAATGTCAAGATGCAAGGCTCTCTTCCAAGTAATACGGAAGATCCAAGGAAAGAAGGGAAAGAACACTACAATGCAATTTTATTAAGGAGTGGAAATGAGCTAGAACCAAGGGCAAAGCCAAAAGTTATACAGAATGAGCCAATTTCAATCCAAGAGCAAGACGAGCAACTTCAACAAGAAGAAAAGCAGGGTACAAATCAGGAGCTGGAATCTGACTTGAAAAATCCTCCAGCATTTCCGCAGCATTCTGGTATAGCAGGAATTACAGAACCCAACAATAACAAACTACCTCCACCATTTCCTCAGTAGTTTCAAAAGCAACAAAAGGATGATCAGTTCCGTAAATTTCTGGATGTCCTTAAGCAGCTTCACATCAATATATCTCTTGTTAAAGCCTCGGAACAGATGCTGAATTATGCCAAATTCATGAAAGATTTGGTCACTAAGAAGCGTATATTTGATGAATTTGAAACTGTAGCTTTGACAGAGGAATGCAGCGTCATATTGCATAATAAACTCCCTCCCAAGCTGAAGGATCTGGGAAGTTTTACAATATCGTGCTCAATTGGAAACCAATACTTTGGTAAGGCTTTATGTGATTTGGGAACTAGTATTAATTTGATGCTAATATCCATCTTTAAGAAGTTAAGAATTGGTGAAGCATGGCCTACCATAATATCATTGCAGCTTGCTGATAGGTCTGTCACACATCTTGAAGGGAAGATTGAAGATGTTCTAGTAAAGGTGGACAAGTTCATTTTTCCTACAGATTTTATCATTCTTGATTATGAGGTTGACAAGGAAGTGCCAATCATCTTGGGAAGGCCCTTGCTATGAGCCGCACCTTGATTGATATGCAAAATGGGGAATTAACTATGAGGGTGTACAAGATGAGTAGGGGACATTTAATGTGCTTAAGGCTATGAAGTTTCCGGTTAAGGTGAAGGAGTGTTCGGCCATATCTGCTTTTGATTCCTTAGTGGCCGAATAGTTTGAGGCAAGTAACGAACAAGATTTAATACTTTTCTCGTTGGCATTGGATTCGGTTGAGGATAAAGATGATTTTGTTGAACAACTTGTTTGATTAAATGGTAATGCAATTGCACCAAGATCTTTGTGGAAATTTGAATCATTGGATCTATCAAACCGTGAACACAAGTCATCCAAGTCCTCAAGGGAAAAGCCACTAGCGTTAGAATTGAAACCTCTACCATCTCTTTTGAGGTATACTTATTTGGGAGAACCCTCGACTCTGCTGGTGATCATTGCTGTAGACTTGACTAAAGATCAAGAGCAGACTTTGCTTCATATTCTAAGAAAATTCCAAGGTGTCATCGGCTG
>CM046383.1:13815385-13956762 GCA_025413485.1 Ficus microcarpa | reverse complement strand
TGAAAAGAATAATACCAAAAGCTTACACGAAATCCCAATGCGAAGAGTGTGTTGGACTTTTCTTTTACTTGTCCAATTTGGACTCGACATAATGGTGAATGGTCAAGTCAAGCATAAAACAGGACAAGATTTTATTTGGAATAAAAGCTGAAATGGAGAAGTATCATATATTGGAATATCATGTATAATATGTTCAAATCGTGGCAAATTGAGTAAAATTAAGGAAATTTACTCTCTATAAACTACTTGGGATATTCTATCTCATATTTTAGGGGAAGAGTGTCTAGATTTATTCCTCTATGTCAAGGGAAGAAACTATAAATATGTACATAATCTAGTATTCTAGTGCTACGGTACGTGAAAAAAATTCACTCGGGTTCCCTACATTTATGTGGATTATTGTGAATGTTACAGTAATCGCCACATATACTATGGGCATTAGACGTTCAATGCACGTTAAGAATCATGAGACTTCTAGCACGATAATTGGATCGTTGCCCTTTTTTGAGATCTCAGGTTTCATAGGTTTTTTTGCCGCAGATTATTATGAGTATTTTAGTAATCTCCACACACAATGAGCATTAGATGTTTCATATCCTGAGAATTATGCGACTTCCATCACGATCATTCGATCAGTGCCCCTTTTGGAGATCCAACCCACAACATAAGGAAAACACTTCCGTTGTTGATATCAGAGATGTGTTGGAAGTCTTTGTTTAGTAGCCGAAAAGAACGAAATGAGAGGTAGGAAGACCTAGTACCGAAAGAATGCCATTTTTTAAATATGTTTTTTGCTTGATTTTTGTTTTAATGGTTATGATTATGCTTAATACCTAATATTTTGATATGCGGTATATGATAATATGTATTATATTACATGTCTCATTTCTTTTATGATTTGAAAAACAAATTAGGTCAAGCCTCTATTTTCCAAAACTTTGTAGTTTCGATGTACTTTTATAACTAATTGGCTGAATTAATGCAAGTTACTGCAGTATGAAGATGGCGTGAGGTGCCAGTTTGCCGAGATCAGAACAAGAGATAAACAATATCAAATATGCACCAGAGACCCAAGACTGTGGTGTGTGACCTACGCGCTCCTCTCTTGACATGTTAAGCCTAGCACTGGGTGTCAAGCTACAACAGCCTGTAACGAGGAAGGAAAAAAAAAAAGAAGGAAACTTTAGGGAAATGCCACAAATCATACCTGGATTGATTTTTCCCACATACAAAAAAAAAAAAAAAAAAAAAAAAAAAGAGCAAAAATTTTCATAACATGAAAAATTATTGTGGTTTGTAAATTCTGAAATTCTTCACGATTTTTGTGGAATTTTGATTATTTTTTGTTGATATTTTTAGTATCCTAGTGATAAAATCTAGTGTTTTCTTGAATATTCCGGTGACAAAACTTAGAAAATCCAACAGAATCGAAAGTTTTCGACCAATAACCAGTTTGGGTTACCTACCAACGATTAGTAACCAACTAGTTACCTACCGAGCGAAGGTAGTTGTTAGTGGGTAACTAACTGCTTATCCACCAACGACATTGATTACCAACCAATAACCAATTGATTACTCGGTGGTCGGTAACCAATTAGTAATCCATCGATGGAGTCATCAATATTAATTAATAATTATAATTGATATTTTAAAAGAAATGAATAAACAAATATTCATGATGTCATAGAATTTCTTGTAGAAGTTTTTTTTTCCCCTCTGGCAAAAATAAATTCAATGGACGATTTTGTGGCATTTCTCTAAAGTCTACACGAGCCCTGTACGCAGCGCTTATTGGTCTGCGTAGCCTGCACCTAGGCCAGGCCCATGCGTGACTAAACTCCACCCGATGCTGGGCTGCCTTGGTATCTTCCAAGCAGGCTGTGGTTGTGTTCCACAGAACTGCAAACAGCCCTAGCCCAATATTAAAGCTAAGTTAGTTTTTCTTTTCTTTTATTTTTCTTTTTCTTTTTCTTTTTTAAATTTAAAGATCATTTTATTAATGTGACACAAATAATTAATACTAGATAAATATGACACAAAATTAAACTAATTTTAATTATAATTTGTATCATGTTAATCAAGAATGAAAGATTTGTATCATATTGGGCAATAGATAATAGGTAATTCTCTCTCTCTCTCTCTTTTTTAATTTTAGAGTTATTATTTAACGTAACTATTGTTTTGAGACCATGGATTTAAAAATTTTTTTTTATGTGTATTTCTTGTTTATTCATTTATTTTGCGTTGAGTTATTAACGAGGATGTATACATGAATATGTGCACTTTTCTTTTTTGGAAAAAAAAAAAAAAAGTAAAGGAAAGATTTACGTATTTATTTTAATTTATGATTAATTTACGTATGTGACCATACTTAGAATTTTTGTAATAAATTATTATTGGGGTTATTTTATTTATTTCCAATGCATGTCTATCTATACATATTATTGTTTTGTTAGAAACATATGGAGATTCATATTTAGTGGAAATATAGTGGTAGAATTTTTCAGACGTCTCCTATATATATGCTGCATATAATACTTATGTATTTAACCTATCATAAATTCACATAATTGTTCTAGCGCACGCATTATATATAACTTGTTTATGATTTTTTTAAAGAACCGTCCTCCTAATATATAAGAAAAAGTTTTAAGACATTGGAAAAATATATCGATGGTCTGAAATAACTATTTTTTAATGTTACGTTGAAGTACGGTGTAGTCGTCGTCGTCGTCCATCTCTTTCCTCTGTCTAAAAGAACGAATTTTCTTTCGTTCATGCTCAAATGATGCCACGTGGCGTTCACTTTTCTTTTTCTTTCTTTTTCTTTTTTTCTTTTTCTTTTCTATCATCTTTCACGCATTTGCTATATTCCTCCTTACCGGGGCACAGAGCACAATGAAGGAGCTCATTGGCGACTGATTTTGTAGGCTGATTAGGGTTCTACGGAGAAGATGAGCGCTTGAGGGAGGTTAGTCCTTGAAAGCTCTGTCCTTTTTATTTTTATTTTTTTCCTGAATTTCATCTTTAATCTTCTAATTGTTTCTCTATGGGTTGTTATCTATTTTCTACCTGCCTAAACCATGAGCAGATGAATTTTTGGGGATTTTAAGATGATGATTTTTTTTTTTAATGTTTTAATGTATGGGGTAATTTCCCATGTTACCAAAGATAATTGATGGGAGGATGTTGCAATAGCTGTGATACTGGAAGGCGTCAACGTGAAGCTCTGTACTCAACTTCAAAACGGTTATGCTCTTTTCCTTTACCAGTTTGAGCAAATTTACTTCTATAGAGCACGTGAACCAAAGAAAAAAAAAAAAAAAAACTTCTGATCCTGGTATTTTGATTTTTTTTTTTTCAACTTATCTGCCAAAAAAAAAAAAAAAAAACAACAACAACAACGACAACTTTTGATCCTAGTATTTTGAATTTTTTTTCAACTTATTTACAAAATAAAAATAAAAAAAACTTCTGATACTGGTATTTTGATTTTTTTTTTTTACTCATTTGCGCAAAAAAAAAAAAAAAAAAAAGTGGAGTACTCTTTGCTTAAGATCTTAAGCACGGCATTTACAGGTCATGTTTTCAGCACTCTTGGGAATGGTGCAGCGATGAAGCGGAAGAACTCTAATGATTTAACTGAGGTCTTAAACGTTGAAAAAGAAGATGTTCATGTGAACAAGAAGATGGTCAAAGATAACTCACAGTAGTTGGTTACAGGTCTGTTCTTATTGCCATGTTCGTTTGCTACTCTTGATGATATCGTTTTTGAAGGCGGAAGAAAGAAAGAAAACCATGGACATGTGTTTATCTTGTCTTTTTTCTCCTCTTTTGAAACTAGATTCTGTTTTTTGGATGTGAATCAAACTCAAGCTTCTCACTTTTCTATTTGAAAACTAATCCCCTGTCTTTGTTCCCTCATAAAATAGATGAAAAGTTGTAACTGACTCAAGTTAATTTATTATTCATTTTGTTGATAATATATGTTTGAACCTTGTGTTGCTATATGAATATTTCATAATTTTTTAAGGTAGTTTATTTTAGGAGGGTCACTTGAGACTTTCGCTCTGCAAAATAGTTCAATAAGTTAAAAAAATCACATATAGTTGTCACCACGCTGTGTCCTTGCTATTTAGAAGATAAATTTCTACAATGATGCGGTAACTTTGGCAAATTCAGCCATTTTATGGTCAAAACTATAATATAAATGTCATTGATGAGTTTTGTAATACTTACTTCAGTATTGTTTTCGTTTTAAACCAGGAAAATGATATGGATTTGTTGACAGAAAAGATTATTTTTTCTTTCTTTCCTTTTTTGTGAACGTATGTATTGTTAAGTTATGAAAAGAAATAAGCAGTTGATCTTTGTTTTAAGGCATCATTAATCAGAGTTTTTTCATTGACTAAATTGCCCTCACTTGGTCCGAGTTACACTTCATTTGACAGACTTGATTCCTTGATCCAGAATGGAAAATGGCAAAGGTCAAAAAGAACTGTATAAGCATAATAATTGATAACAAACATTTCTTGAAAAGGGGGAAGGAGGGACTTAAAAAAATTTGACTGTAGTTGCCAAGGCAGGATAGTTATCTTATCTTATTGGTCTAAATATTTTGATTTGACCAATAAACAAAAATAGGTGGCTTAAAGAAAAAATATAGAAGTGCATTTCATGTAGCCATTTAAATATAGCTGAATTGTTGATCAATAATATCTTGTAGTTGTAACATCTTTTTTTTCCTTATTTAGTCTAATTTTTTCATGCTTTTTTTTTTTTTTTTTTTTTTTTTTTTTTTCCATCTTCGTTGATCTAATCTATTTAGATTAACAATTTAGCTTCTTGCAGTCCATTCACGACGGAGCAGAACAGGCCTTCGTTCAAAAACAAGATGGCGCTAATTCCAGGACAGTTCTCAAGCAAGTACTTTCTTTTATGTTAACAGCAAGTACTTGGCTCAGTCTGAGATCATGAAAGTAAATATTGTGCTTATTTTATTTCATTTTATTTGCTGAGGTAAAAGCGTTGAGCTTATTATGCTACTTCATATGTTCATTTTTTCGGCATTCTACATTTAGACAATGATAAGTGGAAATTAGTCTTGAGTATATGCTATTTTATTCAAAGCACACAGTTGAAAAGGTTGAAATAAGACGAATAAATATCTTTAATGTGCTCATGGTAGTTTCGTTTTATTTAAACTTTGTTGGTTTGACTCCTTCACGGCAATTTCTCTTTTACAAAGAAAATGTTATATCCACGTTGGTGTTTCTGTTTGTTTCTATTTGTCTATTTTTATTTGTCTTTATAAGTTTTTCTAATGGATCAGATAAATTGACAATATTTAAGTAGTCTATTACCTCTCTTTTTCATTTATTTAGATATTTAAGAAAATGTTGAGTACTATTTATTTCTATATACTTTACTATGTAAATTGGAGTTCATTCAAAATTTTTGTTCATCTATTTTATCCTATGTGCAATTTCTTCCCTTTCCTGATATTGGTTTTGGTGCCTTTTCTTTTAGCTTCTTTTTCTTCTCCATTCTTTTCTCATGCCCTTTTTTTTTTTTTTTTTTTTTTTGTTCTCTTTTCCTAAAAAATTAGTTAGTTATTTATTATTCATTACTTATTTCTGTAAATTTATTTGTGTGTATGTGCTGTTTTCCAAGCTTTTCTGCCACAAACTTTTTGTGTAAAAATGTGTTATCTATGTTTTTTTTTCTTTTTCTCTCTCTTTTTTTTTTTTTTGAAAGGGATGTGTTATCTATTCTTAATGTTTCATGATTAGCAGCCATTGAGATGCAATTGATCTTCCTCATGTTAGGCATTTCTCTTGCCTATACGGTGCTAAACTTCCTACAAGTTTACTTATTCATTGAATTGTCTTATTATTCAGTCATTTTTTGTTTACGATGAAGATGGCTCCTAAGCTAATTTCATTTTAATGAAATTCGAATTTTTGTTTGTGTGCATTGTTCTGTATACTATTTCTACTTCCTATCAGTTGTTTAATAGTGTACTCTTTTTCCTTTACTCCCAGGCCCCAAATTTATTTTGTTTGCTCCTTTTGTAATGTTCCAGATTTAGGTGCTTCTTTATGAAGTCATGATTATCAAAATAAATATATAAGCAAACATCATTTCTGAGGATTTGATCTCCTGTTAAAAATAAAAATTAACAATTTCTTCACCCATAAAAAATTTTTTTTGTACTACAGTACTAGGTAAATATGATACAAAATAAGAAAACCTTGGAATTTATGCGAGTTATTATTTTGGTTGTTTAATTATTTTTTTGAACTTAGTGCGGGGTAAATCAAACTCTATATTTTTAGGTGGAGTAGATAATGTCTGTAATCATAAGTTGTTCAATTTTTTATGATTTTGGTGGTAAAATGAGTACTTTTTTGCAATTATTTAATGTGTATAAACCTACGCAAGTGTACGTAATCGAACAAGTAATATAGAACGTGAGTTGAGTATCATCTCCACAGGAATTGAATCACTAAAGTGAATTTGTAAAAGAAATCAAACACAAATAAATTTGGATTAAAAATTAAACTATAATGGCAATAATCTGATGAAACAAAATGAGTATAGTGAAAATATACTAAAATGGACAAAAAAAAAAAAAAAAGATTCAATTAAGAGTTTGTAAATCAAAAATGAGAATTAAGCTAGGATTGTCAATTTCCCCACAATTGCAAGTCTGATCTGAATGCTGTAAAAAATGCTGCAGCAAAAATTATGCTGTTAACTGAAATTCAATTTTATCATAAAATTCTTCCGAATTAATTATGACTAAAATTCGTTAAACCTTTTTCAATATATTCCTATGTGAATCTAGTTTTCAGAATACAAATTCATGCACCAATTTCAATGGGTTATATGAGGTAAATAGTATATTTGTATACCATTCACAAATCAATATCAATTTCAAAAAGCAAATTGAACTTGTATCATCCAAATTAGATCCAGCTCAAATTAATCTTTCCAGAGTTAATCAAAGCCTAGTTTCCTATAACTTGATGGCCAATCAACAATAAAAATTAAACAATCAAAGCACTTGAATGAATAGGAAAGAAATTTGCTCAACAATCCAACAAACATTCAAATGATCCTGCCAATTTTGGGTCCATCAACAATCCCAACTAAAGAAATTTAGATCATGTTTAGAATTACAAAAACAAACTTAAGAACATAATCCATTGTTCAACAGAGAATGAAAATCAAGAAATAAATCAAAGGAAGAGTAAGCAAGAGAGAAACTCCAAATGGCTGGATGTGTCATTCTCGTCCTTTCCTTCTTCTTATCGGCTCACTCTCTGAAAAAATGAAGGAAATCTCCGAGTTCACTGTTTCCCTGTACTCTTTCCTCTTTCTTCTCTGTACTCTCCCCAAATTTCCCTATTTTTCAGCTTCTGTCTCACTCCATACGGCTGCCTCCAATTGTACTAACCCTTTAGGACATCAACCAAGGCTCACGTGACCTCCCAGCTGAGGTAGAAAAATGGTCCCCACAAAATATAAGCTGTATTCTTCTTGTTGCAATAATGCCAGCTGGTGTTTCTTGTCTACTTCTGCTACAGCTTGTAAGGATTGCTATGAGAATTGCTACTGTATTTTCGGTTTAGATTCTTCTACAATTCACACAAGAATTAAAAATACACATTAGCCCTCATTTGATCCTATTTTTCTTCACCTTTGCCATGATTTCAACCAAACACTAAATCCAAGATAAAAAGTTTACACAAACATAAAACAAAGGAAAATATACTAAAAAAAAAAAAAAAAACACACAAATACTCTCTAAACCAACTACATTCAAGTCTAAAAGTGCCTAAGATAACTCTAATTCCTAGAGTTATTACACCCCCAAACTTAAAACATTGCTCGTCCTTGAATAATGACTCAAACAAAAGACAATTAACACAAAAATTAAGAAAAGACAATAACAAAAAGAAGTGATGATAGCAGGAGATTTTTATCTTTCAGTCACAACTTTCAAGAAGATATGCTATTTTCTCAGGGTTTTTATTTATTTAATTAAACCACCTACCTATGCTTAACACAACTTTCTTTACGTGTTAGGTCAACCTATTCTATCACTTGGTCTGAATGATATCCCTTGGTGTGTGTGTGCGCATCATTTGTACTTCCTTCCCAATAACTTACTTCAAACTAAACCACGATCACCAAGCCACCATATGTTGACTTATTGATTCCCTTTCCACTAATGTAAGAATACCTAGCACTAAGGATCAATAGAACTTTAATGGGTTGTAATGTCGGGCTGAGGTTACGATAGGATAAAGGATTTAATCTTTAGGCTAAACACCATAACACAAAACTAGTTCTAATAATCAAAATGGTCTTCCTTATCTTTTAGGACATTTGAAACCGAATGCCTTCTTTGCTCAACACTACATATACACTTTATTCCACTATTTTTTTTATTCTTATTATTATTATTTTTATTATTTAAATATTCATCATGTCACTGTTACCTTTTTATGCGAATGCCAACATTGGTGATAAAAACACTTGGTTACTCACCAACATTACATTTCAGAATTGCAATCGCATACTTATATTCTAAATTGCTGTTTAATGCAAAAGTACACATAGGATCTAACTTGCATCATCCAAATTAGATCCAGCTCAAATTAATTTTTCCACAGTTAATCAAAACCTAGTTTCCTATAAATTAATGGCCAATTAACAATAGAAATTAAACAATCAAAGCACTTGAATGAACAGGAAAGAAATTTGCTCAACATTCCAACAAACATTCAAATCATCCTCCCAATTTCGGGTCCATCAACAATCCTAGCTAAAGAAATTTAGCTCGTGTTTAGGATTACAAAAACAAGTGATAAGTGGGCTTTTACTCACTTATTTATTGTCCAAAAACTGGATAATTTGCAAAATCTTTAAGTTTTTTTGGTAGGTTTAATGTGTTTATGAATGTTTCAGATAAACAAGGGAACAATTGGATTTTTGAAAGAATTGGAGACAAAAAATCAAGCTTTAGCCCGCAGCGGAGGCGTAGGCGTGCCTCTAAGGGTGTGCGCCTATGCGCCCACTCGACCAAGTCAAAAAGCAGCGCGCGCTCGCGCGCCCAGTGCCTATGCGCCCCACCAGTGTGCGCCCAGCTATTAGCGTGCTCCCAGCAGCAGCGTGCGCCTCACTTGAAGCTCCCACGAACAAAAGGGGTTTGGGTTAGAGAAAAAAAAAAAAGAGGAGAGAGGATCTGGAGCTAGGGAGAGAGAAAGGACTGAAAAGAGATGAGAGAAAAAAAAAAAAAAAAAAGGAAACCCTAAAATTCCAGAAGGATAATTAGAGGAAGCTACTGGAGATTTGGGGCTGGACTACTTTGGAGTTTTATTTTTCTTATCTATTAGTTCTTTAGTTTTTTGTGGATTCTTCATGTATTTTCAGATTTGTTCAAGCTTTAATATGTTTAAGTTTACATTGATGGACTGCTAGATTTTTATGCTAGGGAACTTGAGGTAATCTTGCTACAGTTATGCTATGAATATTTAATGCTATTTGATATTTATCATGTCCAAACATTTGTGTTCTTTTTTGTTTAATGCCTTAATCAATTGAGAGATTGGCCATAGGATTTAGATATGTGGATTTAGGCTTGAGAGAGTGCTTGCACATGTTGGGATTTGTTGAACATAGCCTAGTAAGTATTGGAATCGGGAGATAAATATGCTCTAGGTAATCACAAATGAATTATAGCTTAATGAATGCACAACTAACTTATTTAATAGGGATATTAATTAGGTTGTTTTGCATAGATTTGACTCGGCATTCGAGAGAGGGAGTTAGATTATTATAGGAAATTCATGATTAATGTTTGGCTTGAGGGAGAGCAATGGCATTGAATAGGATTAGAATAACTAGGCAAGATGAAATCAAGAACCCTAGCTACCTTATCATTGGAACCCCCTTCGATCCTAAGACACTCCTTGCATCATTTTATTTGCTTATTAAATTAGTTTAGCATTTTAATTTTGTTATGTTAACATCATTCTATTTTTGAATTTTTTGGATAAAACTAGGTTATTTTAGTCGTAGTACTTAGCTAGATTTTAGAAACACAATCCTCGTGGGACACGACACTCACTCATTACTTTATTAGTTGATGACCTCGTGCACTTGCGAATAGAAAATAGGTGTGATAATTTTGCATTTATTAACAAGCTTAAGAACATAATCCATTGTTCAACAGAGAATGAAAATCAAGAAATAAATCAAAGGAAGAGTAAGCAAGAGAGAAACTCCAAATGGCTAGATGTGTCCTTCTCGTCATTTCCTTCTTCTTCTCAGCTCACTCTCTGAAAAAATGAAAGAAATCTCCGAGCTCACTCTCTCCTTGTACTCTTTCCTCTCTTTTTTTTTTCTCTGTACTCTCCCAAATTTCCCTATTTTCCAGCTTTTTTTTTCTCTCTATACGGCTGCCTCCAATTGTACTAACCCTTTAGGGCATCAACCAAGGCTAGGGGTGGCAATACGGGTCGCGACACGACGACACGAATCGAAAACGACACGAATTTTACGAATCGAAAACGACACGAATAGTGAACGGGCCAAATTTGGGTCACCCGAAATTGACACGAAAAATAATGGGTCGGGTTCGGGTTGGACCGAACACGATCCGAACACGACACGAATGGCAATATGCGTCGCGACACGACGACACGAATCGAAAACGACACGAATTTTACGAATCGAAAACGACACGAATAGTGAACGGGTCAAATTCGGGTCACCCGAAATTGACACGAAAAGAACGGGTCGGGTTCGGGTTGGACCCGTGGACCCGAACACGACACGAATTGCCACCCCTAACCAAGGCTCACGTAACCTCCTAGCTAAGGTACAAAAATGGTCCCCACAAAATATGAGTTGTATTCTTCTTGTTGCTCTTTCAAAATAATGCCCGTTGGTGCTTCTTGTCTGCTTCTACTTTAGCTTACTAAAAGGATTGTTGTGAGAATTGCTGCAGCATTTTTGACTCAGATTCTTCTATAATTCACACAAGAATTAAAATACAAATTAGCCCTCATTTGATCCTATTTTTCTTCACATTTGCCATGATTTCAACCAAACACTAAAACCAAGATAAAAAGTTCACACAAACATAAAAAAAGTAAAATATGCTAAAAATAACACAAATACTCTTTAAACCAACTACATTCAAGTCTAAAAGTGCCTAAGATAACTATAATTCCTAGAGTTGTCACACCCCCAAACTTGCTTTGTGACCCGAAGTCAAAATACCCAAATCTATGGGTCGTCCCTCACAAAATAAGAATTGCAACTCGGCCAAGATGCTCTGGGTGTAACATTGTTGGATTGAAACTAGGTTATTGAAATTTTGGGTATGAAACCGTGGATTGACTACAATGTTTCTTTAATAAGAAGAAATTGGGAAGAATGACATTTGCAAAGGGTAGGTTTCAGAGTGAAGAAGTGGCAGGGAGTAGGTGGGTCAAGTGACATTTGGCTTTTATATCCCAGGTGTACACAAGGAGCTTTGAAACGATTGTTATTTTTTTATTTTTTATTTTTTTTGAAATGTTGCAGCATTTCCTGCAGCAAAATTAATACAGATTACTCCTCTTTTTAATTTTGAAATGCTGCAGCAATTCCTAAAGCAAAATTAATACAGATTGCTCTGTAAAGCTGATTTCTAGGTCGCTTTCTGCATAGAAAAATATCATAAAATCAGTTCAAATTACTTAACAACTACTGAATCAACAACTCAAACAAATTAAAACAAACCAAAATAACAAAACAAAGAAATATTTGGGTTGCCTCCAAAAAGCGCTTGTTTTTAAGTTATCAGCCTGACTACTTCTCTGTTTTAAGCGTTTTTAAGAAAGATGGAAGACTTGGAATGCTCCATAGGACTTCCCTAATAGTGCTTGATTTGCTAATCATTTACCAAAAATTTCTTTCTTGTTGGATCATCTTGTAATTCTACCGCACCATGAGGAAAAATAGAAGAAATTGGGAACAGGCTAGACCACCGAGACTTCAATTTCCCAGGAAAAAGCTTTAATCTTGAATTGAACAATAGAACTTGCTGCCTTGGTTCAAATGTTATGTTGATGATTCTCCTGTCATGCCAACGTTTGACTTCTTCCTTGTAGAGCTTGGCGTTCTCATAAGCTTGCAATCGAAATTCATCAAGCTCATTAAGCTACATCAATCTCTTTTCTCCAGCAACACTTATGTCCATATTCAACTGCTAAAGTGCCTAATATGTCTTGTGTTTCAACTCCAAAGGCAAATGGCATGCCTTCCCAAACACAAGTTGATGCGGTGACATTCCAATTGGAGTCTTAAAGGCAGGGATATAGGCCTACAATGTATCTTTTAACCTCTTGGACCAATCCTTTCTTATAGGGCATACAGTTTTCTCCAAAATGGCTTTGATTTGCTTGTTCGAAATTTCGCTTGCCCATTAGTTTATAAGTGATAAGCAGTAGCTACCTTGTGACAGATGTTGTACTTCGCCAACAAAACCTCAAAGTACTTACTAACAAAATGTGTCCCTTCGTCACTGGGCAGTTACAAAAATGTGTCCCTTCGTCACTGATCACTACCCTTGGTGTACCACACATTATGAAAATTTGCTACTTCATGAATTGTACCACCACTTTTGAGTCATTGGTTGGTAGGGGCAGCAACTTCTACCCACTTGGAAACATAATCAACTACTACTAGTATGTATAAATTACCAAAAAAAGTAATAAAATGACCCATAAAGTCGATTCTACACACATCAAACAACTCAACCTCAAGAATGTTGGTTAGTGGCATTTCATGTCGTCTTGAGATACTACCAACCCGTTGACATCTATCACACTGTAGCACAAAATTTTGGGTATCTCGAAACAAGCTGGGCCAATAAAAGCTAGATTGCAAGACTTTTGCTACTGTTTTGTCACTTTGAAAATGCCTCTATGCGGAGAGTCATGGCAATGTTGTAGCACCTATTCGATTTCTTTCTCAGGGATACACCATCGCAAAATCTAATCAGCATATTTTCTAAACAAGTAAGGCTCATCCCAGAAGTAAAATTTCACCTCGTGTAAAAATTTCTTCTTTTGTTGACTATACAAATCAGGAGGTAACAACCCACTCATTAAGCAATTTACCAAATCAGCATACTAAGGCAACCTAGAATTAGCTCTAGTGACAACCAAAAGTTGCTCATCCGGAAACACCTCATTAATAACCTCTGAATCCGTGGCCTTCTCAACTTTCTCCAACCGAGATAAATGATCAGCCACTCGGTTCTCTGTTCCTTTTCTATCTTTGGTCTCCAGGTCAAATTCTTGAAGTAGAAGCACCCATCTAATTAGCCTTGGCTTTGCATCCTTTTTCTTTACCAAGTATTTGATGGCCGAGTGGTCTGTGAAAACCGTGACCTTTGCTCCTATCAAATATACTCGAAATTTGACAAAGGTGAAGACAACAGTCAACAACTTTTTCTCTACCACCATGTAATTAAGTTGGACCCCTGATAGAGTCTTACTGGCATAGTAAATTGAGTGGAAAATCTTGTCTTTGCGCTGCCCTAAAATAGCTCCTACAGCCTAATCACTTGCATCACACGTCACTTCAAATGGTAAAGACCAATCTGGGGCTACTATGATTGGTGCTGAAATGAACTTCTTTTTTAACTTTGTGAATGCTAACATACATGCATTGTCAAAGATGAATTGGCTGTCCTTCTCTAATAAACTATAAAGAAGTTTGGAGATCTTGGAGAAATCTCAGAAAAATCTTCCATAGAAGCCCGCATGCCCAAGAAAACTCTGAAGCCCTTTCACATTTGATGGTGGTGGCAACTTCTCAATTATAGCAATCTTTACTTTGTCAACCTCAAGGTCATTTCTCGAAACTCAGTGTCCCAACACTATGCCCTCCTTGACCATAAAGTGACACTTTTCCCAATTGAGGACCAAATTGGTCTCTTTACAACGCTTCAGGACCCTTGCCAAGTTGGTGAGGTAATCTTCAAAGTTTTCTCCAAAAACTGAAAAATCGTCCATGAACACCTCCACGTATTGCTCTACCATATCAGTGAAAATCGCCATCATACTCTGTTAAAAAGTTACAGGTGTGTTGCACAAGCCAAATGGCATCCTTTTGAAGGCAAATATACCGAATGGACAAGTGAAAGTTGTCTTGTGTTGGTCTTCTGGGGCTATGGCAATCTAATTATAACCTGAATATCCATCTAAGAAGCAATAGAATTCCTTCCCTGCCAATCTATCTAGCATTTGATCAATGAATGGGAGTGGGAAGTGATCCTTCCGTGTGGCTTTGTTAAGCTTCCTGTAGTCTATACAAATCAGCCAACCCGTTATTATTCTTGTTAGAATCAATTCATTATTTTCGTTCTCCACAATGGTAATCCTTCTTTTCTTAGTAACACACTGAACCGAACTAACGCACAAACTATTGAAGATTGGGTAAATTATCCCTGCATCCAACCACTTAATTATCTCCTTCTTGACTACTTCCTTCATGATCGGATTCATTTGTTGCTGACCTTTTATAGACCCTTTCTCGTCATCTTCCAAAAGAATCTTGTGTATACAAAATGTGGGACTTATACCCTTTATAACTTATATTGTCCAGCTGATGGCACCTTGGAATTTTCTCAAAATATGAAGCAAACTCTCATCTTGATCTTTAGTCAAGTCGGCAGCAATGATCACAGGAAGAGTTGAGGATTCTCCCAAGTAGGCATAGGTCAGATGAGATAGTAGAGGTTACAATTCTAACATCGGTGACTCTTCCTTTGAGGACTTGGATCGCTTGTGCTCACGGTTTGACAAACCCAATTATTCAAATTTCTGCAAAGATCTGGGTGCAATTGCATTATCATTTAACCAAACAAGTTGTTCCACAAATTCATCTTTATCCTCGACCGAATCCAATGCCAACGAGAAAAGTATCAAATCTTATTGGTTACTTGCCTCAAACTCTTCAGCCACTAAGGAATCAAAAGCAGATATGGCCGAACACTCCTCCACCTTAACCGGAAACTTCATAGCCTTAAGCACATTAAATGTCCCCTGCTCATCTTACACCCTTATAGTTAATTCCCCCTTTTGCACATCAATCAAGGTGCGGCCCATAGCAAGGGCCTTCCCAGGATGATTGGCACTTCCTTATCAGCCTCATAATTAAGAATGATAAAATCTATAGGAAAAATGAACTTGTCCAACTTTACTAGAACATCTTCAATCTTCCCTTCAGGATGTGTGACGGACCTATCGGTAAGCTGCAATGATATTGTGGTAGGCCATGCTTCACCAATTCCTAACTTCTTAAAGATGGACATTGGCATCAAATTAATACTAGTTCCCGAATCACATAAAGCCTTACCAAAGTATTGGTTTCCAATTGAGCACGGTATTGTAAAACTTACCAAATCCTTCAGCTTGGGAGGGAGTTTATTGTGCAATATGACGCTGCATTCCTCTGTCAAAGCTACAGTTTCAAATTTTTCAAATCTACGCTTCTTAGTGACCAAATCTTTCATGAATTTGGCATAATTCAGCATTTGTTCCAGGGCTTTAACAAGAGATATATTGATGTGAAGCTGCTTAAGGACATCCAGAAATTTACGGAACTGATCATCCTTTTGTTGCTTTTGAAACTACTGAGGAAATGGTGGAGGCAGTTTGTTGTTGTTGGGTTCTGTAATTCCTGCTATACCAAAATGCTGCGGAAATGCTGTAGTATTTTTCAAGTCAGATTCCAGCTACTGATTTGTACCCTGCTTTTCTTCTTGTTGAAGTTGCTCGTCTTGCTCTTGGATTGAAGTCGGCTCATTCTGTACAACTTTTGGCTTTGCCCTTGGTTCCAGCTCATTTCCACTCCTTAATAAAATTTCCTTGCAGTGTTCTTTCCCTTCTTTCCTTGGATCTTCAGTATTACTTGGAAGAGAGCCTTGCGGCCTGACATTCAAGGCATTTGCAATTTGCCCAATCTGATTCTCCAAGCTCCTCAATGTCGCATCATGACTCTGAACTCTAGCATCATTCTTTGCTATATACTCATTGATCAAATTCTCCAATGAGCTAGATGATTCCAAGCTTTAGTTCTTCGTTGTTGAGATGGAAAGCCTGGTAGATAAAAAGGTTGATGATAAGCATTTGCTCCACTAAAATTGGCACCTTGGTTGCTCCATGAAAAGTTTGGGTGTCGTCTCAATCCCGGATTGTAAGGCACCGAATAAGGATTGTTCCTGTTGAAATTACCAACATAACAAATAGAGGCTGGATTAGAAGGGCAATCCTTATACAAATTTCCCTCTCCACAATAAATACAAGTGACGCCAACAGATTGCACTGAATTAACACCCGCCGACATGCTCATAGTCTTGATCATATTCGTCAAACTCGATACTTGGGCTGAAAGTACTGTAATAGCATCTACTTCATAAAATCCTGCAGCCTTTCAAGCATTGAGTCTCTCGGTGAGCCATTGATAATTATTGGTTGCCATCCTTTCCAAAATTTCATACGCTTCGTTGTACGATTTGGTCAAAAGAGCACCATTAGCAGCCACATCAACTATTGTACGTGTTTGCCCATTAAGCCCATTATAAAATGTTTCCATCTGAATCCAATGGGGAATCCCATGGTGAGGGCATTTTCGCAATAGCTCTTTGAATCTCTCTCATGCTTCATACAAGGATTCTCCCTCTGATTGTTGGATTGAAGTAATGTCATTTCTAAACTTGGCATTCTTGGTTGGAGGAAAATACTTCATGAGGAACTTTTCTGCCAAGTCATTCCATGTTGCTATTGAATCTGATGGCAACAAATTAAGCTATGCTCTAGCTCTATCCCTCAAGGAATAAGGGAATAACTTCAGCCTCAATACTTCCTCGGACACCCCTGATAGCTTGAAAGAATCACACACTTCCATGAATAGCCGAAGGTGCATATGCCATTCCACTGAACTGGCCTACGGTTTGCAACATTTGGAACATAATCGGCTTGGGTTCAAACTGTGGCATTTGTATTTCTGGCCTAATAATGCTTGGATTGAGCCCATGTAGAATGGGTACAACATACTCTCAAATGGCATTGTCTCTGTCATCCACCAAAACTGGTTGAGACAATAGATTGTTGGCATTCACTTACTGCCCATCATTAGCCATATTGATAGCAACTCTTTCTGCTATTTCTTCCACACCTGCTAAACCTTGTTGCTTCCTTCTCCTTGCTAGAATTGTTCTTTCAATTTCTGGGTCCGAGGGCAGCAACTCTTGGTTTCGCTGGTTACTCATGTAGAGAAAGCAAGCTCTTGAAAATAAAAAAAATTCAACCAATAAGAAAATGCAAAAACAAGAACTAAAACAAAATAACTTTTGCAAATATTTTTAATGATTTCGATCCCCGGCAATGGCCTCAAAAACTTATTTGCGATTATTTAGTGTGTATAAACCTACGCAAGTGTACGTAATCGAACGAGTAATATAGAAAGTGAGTTGAGTATCATCTCTATAGGGGTTGAATCACTAAAGTGAATTTGCAAAAGAAATCAAGCACAAATAAATTTGGATTAAAATTAAACTAAGTAAAATGGCAATAATCTGATGAAATAAAATGAGTATAGTGAAAATGCACTAAAATGGACAAAAAGAACAAGATTCAATCAAGAGTTTGTAAATCAAAAATGAGAATTACGCTAGGATTGCCAATTTCCCCACAATTGCAAGTCTGATCCGAATGCTGTGAGAAATGCTCAGCAAAAATTGTCCTGTTAACTGAAATTCAATTTTATCATAAAATTCTTTCAAATTAATTATGACTAAAATTCTTTAAACCTTTTTCAACATATCCTTATGTGAATCTAGTTCTTAGAACACAAATTAATGCACCAATTTCAATGGGTTATACAAGGAAAATAGCATATTCCGATACCATTCACAAATCAATATCAACTTCAAAAAGCATATTGAACTTGCATCATCCAAATTAGATCCAGCTCAAATTAATTTTTCCAAAGTTAATCAAAGCCTAGTTTCCTATAAATTGATGGCCAATCAATAATAAAAATTAAACAATCAAAGCACTTGAATGAATAGGAAAGAAATTCGCTCAACATTCCAACAAACATTCAATTCATCCTCCCAATTTTGGGTCCATCAACAATCCCAGCTAAAGAAATTTAGCTCATGTTTAGAATTACAAAAACAAACTGAAGAACATAATCCATTGTTCAATAAAGAATGAAAATCAAGAAATAAATAAAAAAAGAGTAAGCAAGAGAAAAACTCCAAATGGCTAGATATGTCCTTCTCGTTCTTTCCTTCTTTTTCTCAGCTCACTCTCTGAAAAAATGTAGAAAATCTCCGAGTTCACTCTCTCCCTATACTCTTTCCTCTTTCTTCTCTATACTCTCCCCAAATTTCCCTATTTTTTAGCTTCTTCCTCACTTTATACGGCTGCCTCCAATTGTACTAACCCTTTACGGCATCAACCAAGGCTCACATAACCTCACAGCTGAGGTAGAAAAATGGTCCCCCCCCCCCCCCACAAAATATGAGCTGTATTCTTCTTGTTGCAATAATGCCAGCTGATGCTTCTTGTCTGCTTCTGCTACAACTTGCTGTAAGGATTGCTGTGAGAATTACTACAGCATTTTTGGCTCAGATTCTTTTACAATTCACACAAGAATTAAAACACACATCAGCCCTCATTTGATCCTATTTTTCTTCACTTTTGCAATGATTTCAACCAAACATTAAACCCAAGATAAAAAGTTCACACAAACATAAAACAGATGAAAATATGCTAAAAAATAACACAAATACTCTCTAAACCTACTACATTTAAGTCTAAAAGTGCCTAAGATAACTCTAATTCCTAGAGTTATCAGTACTCTTTTGTTGCTACCTTCGCACATGCTTATTATGGTGTTCTTTGTCACATTTGATTGCTAAATCGTATAATTATTTATGTTTCTTTTGTTTAATGCGGACACACTACAAGAATCAGGTGATTTCTCATTGACTGATGTGAAAAATCATAGACGTCGGTCGTGGGATTTTCCTCATCGATTCACTGGCAACCGACGTTAAAGGTTGTAAAAAGGACGTTTCCACGTCGGTTGGCAAAAAACCGACGTGCAAAGGTTAGTATGTATGTCGGTTAGCAGTCAACCGATGTAGAAACTAGCTATGCGTTACCCGCGGCCCAGGAAATATGTTTTCACATCGGTTGTCTGCCAACTGATGTTATACCACAACCCACTCCTCGGAAATAGGCATTTTCAAGGACTTTTCACAAGTTTCTACGTCGGTTAAAACTTTTAAAATTCAACTCCCACTCCCCAAGACCTAGATATCACAGTTACCTTTATCAGTTCTCTCATTCGCATCTCTTTCTTCTTCTTCCTCTCACCTCGAGCCCTAGAGCCCTTGAAGCCTCCATTTTTTCTAGTTGTTTAAGGTACGTGAAGCTTGGATTGCTTTTTAAAAAAATCCTACATATAGTCTTTCGAATTAGTAATATCAAGGTTTTTTTTATTTTTTATGTATGTCGAGTTTATTTTGGTGTACATTATTGAAGTCTCCATCATTGTTGTCAATCCACCTCCGGTATCTCCCTCCATTTCCTCGACGCCGTTGCTGCGCCGTTTACCTGCCATGCCGTCTCCTTGCTGTTCTGCTGCCGCCGTCGCCATTCTGTTTGATTTGCCTTACCACTTTCCACATCACCGCTATGACGTCGGTTTTCTTACCGACGCACTGCGGATTTGATGTCAGTTGTCAAGCGACGTCAAATCTAATTTTTTCCATAGTGACAGTGGTATTCTTCTTTCAGAAGTATTTTCAATTGATATATTCTAACTAATTTCTTCTCAATGTCATGTCTCAATGTGAGGAGTATAAGGTTATGTGATATTTAGAGGAAGCTTATGTCTAATAATGATATTTGTCGTCGAGCTTAATAGGCAGTTTTTTTGCAATTTGTGTTTCTTTTTTCCCCCTTAATTTCTTGCATCAACTTCAATCGAATTTTTTTTTCCCCTAAAATTCAAATTTCTCTGAGTCATTGATCTGTTAATGCCTTATACAAAGCAATATCTTGATTGACCATAAAGAATGTAATTTCCATATCAAGAATACTTGTATGGTGTATCGATTTTGTCACATCAATTAATACGAAAATATGCAGTCAGCTTGATCGAGAAGGTTATAATAATTTGTGAATGAACAGTCGAGAAATTTAAAAGAAAACATGTAGCAGATGCTGTTAATTATCATATGCGATATTCATACATTTTTATATTACTTAATTAACTTTTTATCTGCTTTATTTTTTTTTCTATGTAACTCTCCATGAGAGCATTTACCCCAAATTAAAAAAACAAAAAAACAAAAAACAAAAAAACAAAAAAAAGAAAACTTTGCACGTAATTTTTTTTTTGTTTTTTTGTTTTTTTTTCCTGTTAACATTATCTTTAAATTTTTTAAAAAAAAATTTAATAAATTGATGAGGTATCCTTCTACCACGTGTCGATTTTGTAGTCCCATTTTTCTTTTCCTTTCTTTTACTACTCACTTCTCACGCTCTCGTTCTACCTCTATTCTCTCTCGATCCTTTTCATCTTCTTCTCATGCTGTGCCCTTGCTATTTGAAGTTAAATTTCTGTAATGATGGGGGTAACTTTTACAAATGCAGCCCTTTTATGGTTAAAGCTGTATTGCAAATGTCCTTGATGGATTTTGTAGTTCTTACTTGGATGTTGTTTTAGTTTTGAAGCTGGTTAAAAACTTTTTTGTTTACTGGAAAGACTTTTTTCCCCCCTTTTTTGTGAACGTATGCATTGTTAAGTTATGAGAAAAATGCAGTTGATCTCTATTGTAAGACATCATTAGTCAGAGGTGGTTTTTTTTTTTTTTTTTTTTTTTTTTTTTTTTTTTTTGTCGACTACTTTTTTTTAGACTAAATTTGTCGCACTAGGTCCAAGAGTTACATTTGATTTGATGAACCAAATTGTTTTCATCCATAATGCAAATGGAAAAGTTCGAAGAAGACTGTTCGGTTATGCTAACAAGCATTTCTTGAAAAGGGGAAGGGGGAATTGAAAAAGAATTGCATTGCTGTTACCTAAGTGTGAAAGTTATCTTATAGCTATAAATAGATAAATTAGACCCATGACCAAAAAATAGGTGATTTAGTTAAAAAAAATAAAATAAAATAGAAGGGCATTTCGTGTAAGTATTTAAATATTATAGAATTGTTGTCAATTATATCATGTAGTTGTGACATCTTTTTTTCTTATTCTATCTAATTTTGCATGCTTATTTTTTCGTCTTAATTGGTTTAGTCTATTAAGATTAAATATTTAGCCTTCTTGCTGTCCCTTTGTGCCAGAGCAGAAAAGGCCTTCGATCAAAAATGGAGAACGAGCTGACTCCTGGCGGTTATCAAGTAGTTTTTTTTATGCTGACTGAAAAGGTAAGATTGCAAGTTGTATGCCCTCTTTAGCAATTGTTCCAAGTCATAAAATTAATATTCTGTTTTTTTTGCGATTTTAATCAGCAAAAATTTGAGGGTGGCTTCGTGGAATGATATATTTCTTCAAGAATCTGCTATGGTGAAAACATTGAGCTTATAATGCTACATTATTATTATTATTATTATTATTATTATTTTCCTGCATTCTACGTTTAGACAATGGGAACGAGAAATTAGCCCTGAATATATGCTATTTTAGTCATATAGCAGAGGGCTGAAAAAGGTTGAAATAAGACAAATGAATATAGTTTTAATGCACACAGGTTACTTCATTATATTTAAACTACATTGGTTTTACTTCCTCAACCATAATTTCTCTTTACAAGGAAATGTTGTGTACATGTTGGGTTTATGTTTGTTTATAATTGTCTATTTTTATTCGTCTTTCTATGTTTTTCAAATGGATCTGCCAAATTAACAAGATTTAAGTAGTCTTCACCTTTTTCTTTTTTTAGATGTTTAAGAAAATGATAAGTACTTTATTTGTTTATTATTACTCTATTATAAATCAGAGTGAATTCAAAATTTTAATTTTTTTTTTCTTTTTTTTCTTCTTCTTGATGTTGTTTTTGGTGGTTTTCCGTTCAGCTTTTTTTCCTCCCTATATTTTCTAATTCTGTGCCTTTTTTTTTTCTTTCCTATTTTCCTGGAGAACAAAAAATTTTTTTTTTTTTTTGCATCGGCGGCGAGGGGGGGGGGGGGGGGGGGGGGATTGTTGGGTAATTCGATAATTTGTCCTCCATTTTGGTAAGATTCTTGATTTGGTTGAAGGAAAGATTTTTTCCCCCTCCCATTAGGTTCTCCATTCCTCTAGAATCAACGTTGCTGTTGTTTTTAGTTTTTAGTTTTTTTTTTTTTTTTTTGTCCCTATGTATCTTTTTAGTACGAAGTCTAATGGATTCAAAATGTGTGCGTGTGTATTTTTTTAAGGTTATTTTGCCACAATTGTTTTTGTGCAAAAATTTATGGTCATATAGTTAAATGTGGTGCTTTGTTAAGTTTATAAATTGTAAGCCTAGATCCATGCCTTTGTCATAACAAGTTGAAGCTGATGGAGACATGACTCCTTTTTATTTTTCAAAATAATAGTAAATGATATTTTATCCTTATTTGTTGCAATATCAAAAAAGGTGTGATATACAAGATAAAGAGAAGGTACAAGGCATAAGGAAGTGATTATGAGAATAAAATACATAGTGATCAGTAGTACTGATTTAGTACAAGCATTAAAAAAGAATGGGGTGTGGGTAAATGCATGGAGATGACTGCAAATTAAAGTTGAATCTTTAACATGTTATTATGTGAGATTGCTTGGAATGTTTCTGTTTGAGCTCTCTGTTACCTATTTGTTTGTGATGACTGCAAAGTTGACAAGATTTGAACTCCTAATAGCTTTAATGAAATTCAGATCTTTTACTATTACAACTATTTGTACTCTGAGGGGGAGTTTGGTATTTAAACTCATTTTAAACTAAACTGTACTTTTTATATCGGTTTTTGTCTTTTTCTGAAAAAGTTTTTTGTCTTTTCTAAAAAAGTTTTGTCTTTTTTGAAAAATCAACAAAAATTACTATTTAAACTTAAAAATCTTAAACTAAACTCATTCACCAAACACCCCTTGACTATTTATCATGTTTAGAAATTTTATTTTTTTCCCCTTAGCTGGGGGCTGTAACCCTTTCTTCACTATTGCCGTCTCATTTTTTTGGTGCCATTTTGCTAGAGCTTGCTGATTTAGAGGTTTACCATTCATTGGCTAGGTAATTCATGTACAACCCTCCATGCTTCTTTTGTTATTATTATTATTATTATTATTATTTTAACCCTCCTTGGTTTAATTAGCATCATTTTGGATCCTTCTACTATTATTAAGTGCTTTAATATAGACAGGAACGTATTTTTCATCCTTTGTGCTTTAGTGATGGACAAAATAAAGTCTCATAATGATCTTATATATTTTTCATCATTTGTAATGTTGTTTTTAGACAGTATGGAGCTGCTACCATTCTCATGTTCCGCAATGCTAATGCGAAGCTTTGAGACATTGTGGGTCGAAAAATTTAGCACCTTCGATGTTGTTGAATGGGAGGTCCCTGCTTTAATGGGAGAGCTTTGATTGGCAAAAAGATTTAGAATCAGTGTAGTGCTTCAACTTGCAAGTGGCCAAAGCTGTTAAATAACCTTATTGAAATCAGTCTAGAACATTTTGCTCATTACTGAAGAAATTAAAAGCCTTATGAAGTCTTTCGCAACAGCAAAGTTTGGTAGGGTCGCAAGAGCTCGAAACTCTACAATTGCTGGGTGGCACAATGGGCTCTAATCAACGATCTTGATTGCTCTTGGAAAGTTCACCAAAGATTTGTTCTTAATTCTTTACTCTAATTAGCTGACTTGTTGCTTAGTGGTGTACCGTTTTTGGTTATTCCCTGGCCCCAACTTTATTTTGTTTACTCCTTTGTATTGTTTCGCTTTTCGGTGTTTCCTAATGAAGTCTTGATTATCAAAATAAATAAATAAACAAGCATCGTTTATTTGAGTATTTGGTTTCTGCCAGACGTAAGAATCAACAATTTCTTTTACTACATTACTATGTAAACATGTTACAAACTTATATTACATTAAAAAAAGAAATAATTTCATGGAAAAGATTGTTTTTATAATTAGGGTAAATTATTAATTAGTTCCTGAACTTTCTATAAAGGTACCGTTCGGTCCCTGAAATTTTTTCTTTTTATTGATTAATCCCTGAACTTATTAAAAAAGTGCAAGTTAGTCCTTTTACCCAAAGGACATCTAAAAGCCCACCGTTTTCTATTAACTAACTTTAAAAAGACTAAACCATCCCTTAACATATATATTGATTGGTTTTTTTTTTTTTTTTTCCGGGAAAATTATATACCGATTATTTTTTCAAAACTAAAAAGAAAACATAACAAAATTAAAAAAAAAAAAAAAAAAAAAATTATCCCCCCTCTTCTCCTTTGGTCTCTTTCTTCCATAAAACCAGCACTAAATCAAAATGCCACACAAACACTTAAGCAAGTTACAAAATATTCGCTTGCAAGTTCAACCAAAAAAAAAAAAAAAAAGGAAGGAAGAAGAAGACCCAACAATCCCATTGATTTGGTTAAAGAGAGGAGGGAGACTTGCAATCTCACACAGAGGTAATGTGCTTGGGGGTTTGCAAAGGCTCGCAGTGGCGGGAGGGTGGGCGGCTGTCCTTTTTGTTGGGAGTGAGTTTTTGTTTTGTGGTTCGCAAGTAGAGAGAGAGGAACCCCAAAAAAAAAAAAAAAAAAAAAAAAAAAAAAAAAAAAAAAAAAAAAGCGTAGAGAGAGAGAGAAAAAAGAGAATGAAGATTTCCCTTTTTTTTTTTTTTGTGTGTTTTCTTTTGGTTTTTTTCATTTCTGATAATTATTTGTATTTATATCAAACCAATTTCCTAAATTACCCCTGAAAAATAGGTGAAGTTGAAGAAGTCTGTTATATTCAAACTGAAATATAACAAAAAGACTAACTTACACCTTTTTAATGAGTTTAAGGATCAATTAATAAATAAATAAAATAGTTTAGCGACCTAACAACACCCTCATAGAAAGTTTAGGGACTAATGTAGCAATTTATCTTTATAATTAAATATAAGAAAACCTTGAAATTTATGTAGAGTTATTTTATATGTTGTTAAATTTTTTAGTGTTTGCTCTATGGAATTTATTTATGAAAATTTTACCTTCATGTTTTTTGTTGACATATGATATTAAGATATGCGGTTCAATTACAAATTAAACAATCGATTAAACAAATCAAATTTAAAATATAGAATGAGAAAGATGAAATCATAATAGAAATAAACCTAAAAAAAAATAATAATAACAATAGAAGAATTAAAAAACCGCAGTGGCACTCTTAGTCGTGATTGTTGGGATTTGATGCTTTTAAAGCGTTTTTACATATATATATATATATATATATTTATATGTAATTTTATATTTTTAGTGCTACTTTAAGAGAAGGACATGACATTTTATTTCGATAATATGGTGGTACAAGTCTATTTCCTAATTAATGGGATGATCTTGTCTTAGGTTATGGTAACATTCATTACAAAATAACAAAACACCAATATGAATAGAGACATTGAATTAGTTTGGAAGAAGAAGAGAAGAAGATCAGGAGAGAAGAAAGCAAGAAAAAAAAAACGTCTACGAGGATCGGGAGGGTAAATAGCAAGAAGCAAGAGAGCAAGGGGAAAAAAAAAAACACCGATCTGAAGAACATGAGAAACATGACTTCTTTTTTTATTATATGTTAAGGGAAGGTGTGGTCCTTCCAAGGAACCACAGACAAAGCCTATGTTGGTCCTCCTAAAAGGATCATACTTCTAGCTTATCATCTACAAATCATTTAAATAATATTATAATTATTCAACACAACATAGATGTTAAAGGGACGTAAGATCAAGGATTAAATTATCTCAAAATTATTATTGACATCCTTCTAACTCATTATTACTACATCCTTCTAACATTATTATTGATGTCAGATGATTATCATTGAGATAATTAATTGCTATATATTATAATTCCACTTTTCAACATCAGTATCTAAATTTTGTGTCATTTTAGTCATAATTAAGGAGTTCGTGTTATATTGATCAACAGATTAAACAAAGGTAATTATCTAGGTAATTTTCTCTTTATTCTTTTCCTACATTTATATATATTAAAAGTGCAAATGACATGGGAATTTCAGAATATCTTCGTCCATATGGATCCAATCTTTACAACCTACATAGCCAACGCAGAAGTTCTCTTGCGATGAGTCAGACGTCTACGGTCCATTATGCAGCGATTGTCTTCTATTTTACAAAGTGCCAAACTTCGGATTTCTAAAAACAAAACATTTGCAGAGAACGCAAAGCATAGCTTAAGAGAGTAAAAACTGCACAAATAATTTTCCTTTTTGTCAAATGTGGAAAGATTAGGTTTACATTTCGGTGGTAGTGCAGAAAAAAGAAAAAAGCGGAACTTCTTTTTTCTCTCCACCCCTTTCGAGGTTTTTTACTTCTTTTCTTTTCATAAACTGCGTAAAAACTAGAACACTTGAAGAGACATAAATTCACCTCCTTATCCATCATTTTTCCAAGTTACAATAGCTTAAGCATTTTCAGACGTTCCTCATGTTCCGGGTCCAACTTTGGCGGGGCATAAGAGCCATGAAGATCCTCCACTATATACTCCTGCACAAATTTTACCAAAAAGAAGGATCGGCATATTTTATCAAGCTCCATTCAGATTCAAGCTCAACCGACAGACACAATGAAAATGGATGATATTTAAGAAGGGTAATAAAAAAGAAGGGGGGCAGGGCAGGGCTTCTAAACCTACCTTGGTGAGCTCCATCTTGGTGAGGATGTGATAATGTCTCTGCCAAATCCTCTGTATAGCCATGGTGGCGGCAAGGAAACCGTAAGCTATACCGAGTATTGCAAAGACCACAACAAAAACAACTACCAGGGCAAAGCATGCTTCCATAGATGCGGGAAAGCAATCCAAGATTCCCCAACCATAGCAACAATTCTGGCAGCCAGCCATCCGTGGATCGTTGCTATTTAGAGATGTACAATGCAGTATGAGCCCAAAAAATCCAATCAGCACAAAGAAGGCGAGTACCCCTAGGAATATTCATGAACACAGCACTGTAAGTTAACAACAGAACCAGGGAAAGGAATTTAAGGTTGACAGAAATACTCCTATTGCTATTTTACTTTCCTTTTTGCTTCCTTTATAATTGTTATTTGAAAAGAAAGTAAAAACACAGCAAAATAGAAAAGTTTCTAACGCATTTATAGTTTTAAGATTTAAAGCATATTGTGACGGGATTACTCTGTTAACAAATATGTTATACAAGTTGCTAGTAACAGAAGAATTTGTAGCAATCAGGTATTTCTGTTACCATAGCTAATAAAAAAAAATTAAAAAGATGGATATAGACTCGTTTAAGTTGGCCTAGACCTCCATTGATAGGATTTTCAGAAAAACCAAACCTCCAAGACAATAATATGTCGGACTAATTCGACCACATGTTTTCTTCTTACTTTAAACACAGACAGGTACACGTTTGTACCCAGATCAGTAGAGCATGTCCTACCCATTTAGATACAATTCTTAACCCACTTCTCAACTAAAGCCCAATGGGCCACCATCTGATTTAATTTGACCAATTCAAACACATAAAATACTAAAAGGAATAATATTGTAAAAAATAAATAAAAGTTCAAATCTGACTAATTTGGAACCATAACAATTTTATAACTTTCATTTCAAGTTTTTGGCAATATCCAGATTAAATAAATCAAACAAGTGAATAGCAAACAATATGTTAGGTGTAACCGGGTATTCATATCCTAAGGAGGGCATTTTCTAGGGTATCCTGCTGGGGATGAATCATATTCATGTTTGAATGCTCTGATAAAAGAATCTGACTCGTAAGTAGTTATTATAAAAAGAATATACATGGATTGAAACATTGTTTAGAGACATTAGTTTACCTATACAGTAGTAAAATGGTATGGGATGTTTTGACAGAATACGATCCCATCCATCACTAAAGGAATTTCTGAATGCCCCATCTTTGTCCATGACATACGCAAAGCCTGCAATTGCAGCAATTACCTGGAAATACATGTTCACCGATGAGAGAGCGGTAACAGAGATTATGCAAATAAGGGTGGAAAAGTTAAGAAATATTAAATACAAAATGAGAAGATTGAACATCATGGTGAAGAGACAAAATCAATAAAGAAACTACTAGATTTTTTATGCACTTGAGAAGCACATGGGTATCCAAGCTCTCACTTAAACATCTACCTCACAAAACAAATAAAATTTTAAAAAGAAAACAATCCTTTTCCTGGAGCTGTCCTCTTTGACATGCAGAACAAATTGCTACAAGTCCAACTTAAAAATTTCTCTGAGAGGACATCAATTATTAGAACCCCCCTTTTAGTTTCAAAACAGTCATATTTGTGGATTATGTACATGCCTTACCTCTAGAAAGCAAAATTAAAAAGAGTGGCAGCTTAAAAAGTATCTTGATGAAATCCGACTAAATTGAAACAAAAGAACGATTGAACACCTTTTCACTTTAATGGCAGACATTAACTTGCAAAATCCAAAAATAAGGATACTCGGGAGTTAGGAGTAAAACAGAAACAATTATCATATAAAAATCTACAGGAGTGGCTTGAATTGTCAACGTGTGATCGTACATGAACCAGTTCATGAGCCAGGTAAAAAGTGTAATAACTTACTGTTTGTACAGCCAAAAATACGAGGAAAACATCCCTTGCCACAAATAGTCGAAATTTTATTTTACGCCATGAGTTGTCCTCAAATGATTCAACTCGGAGGTGAAATTGAGCTTTACAAGTTGTGCAATGTGAAAAAGCGAATCCTTCCTACACCCCAAAAAAAAAAAAAACAGAGAGAGAGTTGAATTGCCAATCACGAATTGCCAAACACGAAGCAGCAACCAAATTACTCATAAGATTTGAAAACAACAGTTTCTACCTTAACTGAACGCCAATGGTCAAGACAGCCTCGATGAACAAATTGCTGAGTGCCTTTGCACATGCAAGGTGAAATCAACTCATCCTCTATAAGAATAAACAATAGGACTTTAGGCTGAGAATATAGACATTTGCCTCAATAGAAATTACAATGTCTAGTACACCAAACAGACAACACCAATTTCTGACAAATAATGTGTATCATGGATTATAAAACTGTGACAATACAAGAAAGAAAGAGAAATAATAGTGAGAGAACTTTCATATTTAGAAAACAGAGAAATCTCTCTTAGGGTATATTTGGTAAGGAGAGAAAACAGGAATGAGGGCGCGGTAGATCACTTGGATGAGGGAAATTGGAAAAGAGGTAGAGCCGTAGAGGTCCTTTCTCTTATGTTTTTTGATATGAAATCCCTCAAATAATCTCCCCAGTTTAGGAAAGATCAAAATTTGAGTATGTTAAAGATTAGGAGTCCCTCCCCAGACTCCTTCCCTTTTTTTTTTTCCCTCCTACCAAACAACCATGAATGTCAAGATCCATCCACTAAACCCTCCACCTCTCTCCTTCCTTCCACTTTTCTCTCCTACCAAACACAATCTTAAGGTAAATTAACGCACATTATTTCGAGAGCTAGTGATGCAGTCAACTCTCTTAACATGTAACCTCTAATATATGCATCTTCTCAAAAAAAAACAAACTAAAGTGTAAATATAAAATAAATAAATAAATAAATAACCTTTAATTCCATGTTTCGATATCTTCCAACAATTGACATCCAATAAACATTGATAAGGAGTCCCTCCCTTCATTCCATCCTTTTCCAACCAAACAACCATGAATGTCAAAATCCTTCCACTAATCCCTCCACCCCTATCCTTCCTTCCACTTTTCTCTCCAACCAAACACAATCTTAAGGTATATTAATGCACGTTATTTGTTGAGCTAGTGATGCAGTCAACTCTCTTAACATGTAACCTCTAATTTATGCATCTTCTAAAAAAACAAACTAAATCATAAATAGAGAATAAAAGAGCCCTTTAATTCCGTATTTCGATATCTTCTAACAATTGACATCTAATGAACTTAGGAAGAGCAAGTCAACTCCAAGTAAACCCAATTCTACATTTTCACAGTAAGCCCAATTTCTTCAAGTAACAACCCGAAAATTCAACTTCCACTAAAATTACAAAACTCTTAGAAGATCTCCACGAAATATACATTAAAATTCCCACAAAATTTTGCAGAAAAAAAGATCAAACAACCTATACAAACAAATCTTTTTTAATGGAACCAAATTGACCAATATTTAACAAAATGATCAGAGAAAAAAAAAATCAACAAGAAGTTAACCTGGCTCGGCGTCACTTTCGAGACAAATGCGGCAACAAGGAATCGAACCAGACTCGACATCTTCATTGGTAATTTCGCTGGAGCTTGCCGGCGAAGAATCAGACTTGTTCTCCAACAAAGGGTCCAAGTCGCCGGGGTCTTGCGAACCTACTGCCTCTAGCTGAACCTCCCCTTTCATTTGATCCGAAATCTGATACGAAAATCTAGATTGCAAAATATCTGAGATTAATCAACACAAAAATCCTGACAAAACAACCGAGATTAAATTTTTAAAAAATCTGATAATTTGGGGGTTTTTTCGGTGATCAAACTTGACTTCTTCCAAGACTAAACGATTCGTAGCAAATAATTATGCGAGAAAAAACATTCAAGTACCTGGGATTTCGTAGAGGAATTTCTGAGAAAAAAAGTCAGTGAGGTCTTCGGGCCACGGAAGATTTTTTTGTCTTTCTGATAGAAAATTTGAGCGAAAAAACAAGAACGGGTGTTATCTACTAGGCACGCACGACACGGCATGAGAGTATTGTATACTCCGTTTGCACAACCTAAGTGGGGTCCTGTGTGTCCGTTTTATTCCAAAATGGGCCTTAGAAGATTTTGGTCGAGTATAGAAGATTGGGTTATCGGTGTAAAAGCCCAACAAAACTTTCGGCCCATTAATTGGTTATAATTTTTGTTGACTTTTTAAAAAAATACAAAAATTGATATGAAAAAAATATAGTTTAATTTAAGTTGAGTTAAAATATCAAATGAAGTGACAGAGCAGTAATATTGAGTTAGAATTATAAATATGGATCGGGTTAGGCAAATTGACCTGTAGCCTGACTCCTTAAGCCCATGCGTCAACATAGCCCACATAGACACTTGAGTCAAATTGGCGCGACCCACTGTCCAAGTCGGTTTGGGCTGAGATATTGGACGCATGGGCAGGCCTGGACTGTCCCATGTATAAACTTTTTTAAGGATTTTTTTTTAACATATAAAATACTAAATTTCCCAATAAATTTATAGGTTGACTGGCCAAGCCTATAGACCACTGGGTTATTGGGCTTGGTTGGGCCTCCCTTTCCCTTCATTAAGGACCAAACCTGGCCCAAATTTCCCTTTCGGCTCATATGAGCCGGGTGGCCCATGTTTTTGACACTACAATGAGATGGAACTTTAGAGTAAGAAGACTTCAGACAAGTCTCCTCAAATGCTACCGTGATGCCTATGATGTTCGAACGCAGAACCTTCATTTCTAAGGAAGAACGGACTGACTCCCTGGAGTGCGGCAACAGGAGCATTCGTAACCGAGCATTGGGAACCTTTCTTGGAGGCTTTCTTATTTAATTTTGAACTGCGTTGAGAATCTGTCTTCTTATAATTATTAAGTTCTTTCCAATATTATGACAAAACTAACTACATTTCTCTATTAGCTATTTGAAGAGACTAGTACAACTAAAGTAGGATCCGAGGGAGATTGGTAAATAGTTATGGCCCTCCCTAAATTGACCACTAATTTTATGAACTGGAAATGCTTGGTGGCACCACCACTGTCTTGCACTAAAAAACCAAACAGCCAATTATTGGCAAGGGACTCTCTTGTAGAAGTACGTAACTTCGCGAGAAAATCAACGATAAGACTCCCTGAAGAGTTAAGGTGACGATCATGATCTAAGCCATTATATTTATTTAAAACTTTGTATTAGCATCCAAACCCAAACTGAGCATAGACGAGTTCAAGTTTTCCGTGACCTGCGACAATGATCTTTTATCTGCAAGAACCTCAATTCTCTGACTAATAATCAAATCCGTATTAGTGGTGGATGTAGCTACTGTAACAATAATTTTTTTTTAAAACTATATTCCTTTCAAAGGGGCTTTACATTCTTCTTAGACATATTCTGATTATGTTGAACCATAATATTCTTATCGGGGTTTTTCCTACAATTACCAATTGAATGGCCCACGGTAGTGCCGATGACCCAAAAATCAGAAAGATTTTTATAGTCAACTCATGTGAAAGATCTATATGAATCCAAAACCGCTCGCAATTTCGTATAAAATCTTGGAATGCAAATATTCCCATCCAATTCCATCTATACGACACAAACATGATCATTGGTTTTTTCATTAAAAATTTGGATTAAAATCTGAAACCAACATTTGTAGTATGATAATTCTTGGCTTTAGATTTCAAACCACAGACAAAACGTGATCCCTATCAACCCAAATTTAAAATTAAAAATAAAAATAAATTAAAAATAAATTAAAAAAAAAGGAACATGGAAATTAACCTAATTAACAAGAGAAATAAGCACCAAGCACCTGTTCTGTTGGAACTTGGATGTCAACAATCTCGCAGCCTCTTAAACAATTTTGGTAACTTCCCAGGTTGATCACCTTTTTGAATTGAATGATTTCTTCCAATCATGAATGTTCTGCACATGTATAGTCACTCGTTGTTGATAAACAATTTTGGACGCAAATCACCTCTCCTTTCGTGGTGATTCAATCTAAATCACGCAAGTCCGCCGGGGGACTCATCTTCGGACCTTGAAAAAATGGCTGCATCAGAACGAATTGGAGGAGTTGCCTAGCTTGTTTTGTTCGTGAATTGTAGGAGAAGGTCCTTTCGTCAACATGCTGCATAGTTCTAGTCGCATTGGTCTACCTGAAAGCTACCAAAAAAAGGCCATCGAGGAAAGCATGAATAGCTTCCTCAGAAGAAACAATGAGGAGCACAAAGAGACCAGTTCAAATGTTGTTGGAATCATTGGAAGAAGATCCTAGGAAGCCCGACGGCTGCCTACTCACAACCCTAGCAGAGCATCTTGGTCGTTGGGCCAAATCAACATTATTTTCTCCTAACATTGTGTTTGTTGTGAAAACTAAATTCACTGTTTCTTTAACCTATTTTGTTCCACCGTCATTCATATGAAATCATTTTGTTGATTTTTAATCAACGTTGGTTATATTTATTTATCTTTGTATCTTTATAATTGATGATTTAAACATTGTACTAATTTATAACGGAGGAAGTTTTCTTCATTTTTCTTCTTCTCTTTACTGGGTACAAAATATATATATATATATATAATCTGTTCAAGAGTGTCATAGCCTCCACTAATCTAGGCGAAGGACAGGGCAATTCAGAACATATGGAAACAAAGGACTAACTGGTAAGTTTAGCAGGCTGTCAAATTCCTACAATCACTCCGCAATATATTCTATAAACAACTCATGCCAACACTCTCCCACTAACGGATCCAGAAATTTCTCTTAGTAAAGGCACACATAAGAAGAAAATATTTAAAATTAATAACTTTATAGGAATTTTTAAAATTAATAACTTTGTAGGATAAAAAGTTTAATATTAGAATAAGTTGAGTGTTATAGGACACAGTTGAGAGAAAAAAAAATATTTGCATGAGGGCACATTTAAGAAAAAAACTTTTGAATGGGGACAAATTACAAAATTTTAAGAAAAAATAGGGGTATAATTTAAATTTCAAAAAATTAAAGGTGGCATGTGCCCCCCTGAAGCTAATGTAAATCTGTGCCTGACTCCCCCTCGAGAGTTGGTGCATAGATGTCTCTAATGCCCAACTTGTCAAGTGAGTTATAGAAAACTTTGCTAGTGACAGCCTTTGTATGTACGCCCACTAGTTGATCCTCCGACTTCACAAACAGAAACTAAATAATCTTAGCATCAAGTTTTTGCTTGATGCAATGACGAACCAATTCAACATGTTTTGTAAGATCATGTTGAATTGGATTATGAACAATGTCTATAGCCGTCTTATTGTCACAAAAAAAAAAAAAAAAAATTCATTGTAGAGTGAAACGAGTACCCAATTTCTCCTAATAGCTTCTTCAGCTAAAGGAACTAACAAAGGCCTTTAGTCATTCGTCTAAACTTTTGTGTCTTACTTCTTCAAGTGACTAGATTACCTTCCGAGAAAGTAAAATAACTCGATATAGATTTTCTGTCTATAGTACTTTCTGTCCGATCTACATCTGTATAAACCATCAATATTTCGATGATTATTTTTCGTAAACATAAGCCCTTTCCCTAGAGAAGACTTCAAGTAGCGTAGAATCTGAAATACTGCATTCATGTGATCTTCACTTGGACAATGCATGAACTGACCTTCTTTATATTTTTTTATTTTTCCTAGAAATGCCTCCATTAATAAGAACATCCAAACGGCAAGGGAAGTAAAGGAACCACTCCTAGAGTCGAACTGACATTAAAATTAAAAGGAACAAAAAGAAGAACAGGTTATGAGGGGGAAAAAGAATCCACTAGATTTTGCCAAGTGGATGAGGAGATGCTGATATGAGTTGTTCGTGGCGTGTTCTAGAAATGACATCTAGAGAGGGGTCTGAACCCCACTCCGGCGAAGATTACCCCTGCCGAATGCTGCATGCTAATAAAATAACTGCCACCATAGGAACAGGGCTACAAACCCTATCACGTTATATATAATGTCATGCTTAAATGAGTTATTGTAATAACTATTAATTGTACTCAAATACAATAGTGTCGGTAAATTATTAAAGTGAATTTATTTAATATTATATTAGTGCACAATAATTTAATTCAAATCTAAACTTAAATTTATACTCTTTAAAAAATCCGTTTTACACTTATTTTTTTTATCTTTACATTATTCAAATGTTATTTTTAATAAAAGTTATTTAAAAACACAATTAATTTGAATACATAATTCAAATTCTATGTTTGAATGCAAACATTCAAATCCAATATAAATTCAAACGGATCAAAAGAATACTCCAACATAAATAGGAAATTGGAAAAAAGAGTCGAATAGCATATTTCAAAAAAAAATAAAAAAGTAAATTATAGCATAAAATTTTAAACACAATAATAAATAGCATAATCAGATTTATGACCACATAACATGAAAATATTCCTCCTCCTTCCTTCTCTCATTCCCCCTCTCTCTCTTTCTCTCTTTATTTGTTTAACCTGACACTGTGTTCATAAATCTGTTATTAAAAATTAATCTTAAATATGTAATTTATCAAAAGATCCAAGAATTTATCAGAAAATCCACAGAACCCAAAAATATATATTATATAATTTATCACATTTTAAAAAACTTATTATAAACTTTAAAAATATCTATAAAATAAGTTGTATGATATAAATTTTTAAGAAATAGCAGGAGGTCGGCGCAGGCTGGTATATGCTAGTAATTGGTATATGCTAGTAATTGTTTAGCAATTTAAAACAGTATTACTCCAAAGAATCAGCAAAGGAGACGAAAAAAAAAAAAAAAAAAAAAAGGAAAAAAGCCAGGTAAATAGGTATATATGTGTATTGACGACGTGCTTTCTCATTTTTAGTCTTATATTTGGACAACGCCACGAAACCCCCCCCCCCCCCCCCTAAAGTCGAATAATTAATATATGGGTCCTGATTCTTTGGTCCTTTGTGTGACTGCAATGCCATAGTTGTTTTCAATATTAATGGCCTTGTTCTTACGTCCAGACAAAAGAATCCCATGGATTTCCAAGCGTTCATACTGCCTGGTTTAAAATCCTGAGCTCATGTCACTTTCCTGATAGAGACTATTGGAGCAAAATTTCGTCCAACACCAAATAAACGTTCTTAAAATAGAAAATATGATCAAACGAACAAAATAATCAAGAACATGAATACAAAAAAATACAAGAACCTTAAGAACAATATAGAGAAAACCAGAGTTCGGTATAATTGCCTCAAGACTTTGTATTGAGAATTGTGTTTTATCTTTATTCTTTCAATTGAAGAGAATTTATAATAGATTGGGAATGTATGAGTTTAATTATCCTATTAATTTGAGAGTTTATTCTCTCTTTAATTACAATGAACCATTCATATTCCGGTGATTTGATATGTAATAAATATGAACGTTTAACGTCTTTGATATTAAATATTGACGATTGAGTTCCTTCTGCAAACTCGTTATTAATTGTTGAACGTTATCCTTTGTAGACGCTTAAACTTCTCCTTTTGTCATTCGATATAACCTTAGGAAGACTCTTACGTGAGGGTAATCTCCTTCCTCATAAATAAGTAGACCTCTACCTGGGTTGTCTCTTACCTTATAATTAAGTAGGCTCCTACCTAGGTTATCCCCTTCCTTATAATTAGGTAGGCTCCTACCTATATTAACTTGAGTAAAAATTATTTTATTTAAATAATTTTTACATAATGACAAAAATACCATCCAACATCAGCCCCCCAGTCCCTAAGTTTAGTATGTCAAACGTCAGGGACTTTTTAACTCTTTATATATATATATATATATATATTGATATGACTATTGACCGCAATTTACAAACTCCATTTGATCAACGAAATCATACTCAAAATAATTCACGTGTACCCCTCATGATGGAAAATCGTCCACAAGATTAGAGATCTTACCTTCAAAGTAGGCCAATTAAACCTTCTGACCAACCTAGTTTTGATCCCAATGTTTTAAAGTCTACCTCCTGAATGGACTTCTCCTTCCATCCCTAATATATGTGAGAGCAAGGAAGACTCGTTACCACCATCTAAAACTTCAAAAAATTCCGCTTCCAAAGAGAAATAGGTTGCTCCCGTCGAGACTTTAAGTGACGAATTGCTTAACTTTCCAATCAACTCTTGTTATGTTCCCATTATAGAAACAATACAAAAAGCTATCTCTCCAGAGCATATCAATGCCATCAAGAAGCGAAAATACTTTAAACTATGTGAAGCTAATGCCCGTCGTGCATCCGAGGTACTTTATTACTATTATTATTATTTTTTTTTTCATATTCGATCATGTCGAAAAATTCATGATCAGTCCTACCGTCATGTTCATGTCTGGTCGATCCTGTCGAAAAAATTCATGATTGGTCCTGCCATTATGTTTATGTTTGGTCCTGCCAAACTATATTTATTATTCTTATTATTATTATTTTGAATTCAGTCCTGCTGAAAAATTCATGATCGGTCATTCCATCATGTTTATATTTGATTTTGCCAAACTATATTTATTATTGTTATTATTATTATTATTTTAATATGTTGGAGTTATTGGAGGATACTTATCTCCTCCTAGCTCCCCATTTTCTTTTTACATGCTAGCATGGTAAAAGAAAAAAAAATCAAAAAAGTTTTGACAAAAATTTCATCTTTATTTGAATAATTTTTGTGCCTTTTGAAACTAGTCATTACATCAAAAACCCAACTTAAATAAAAACACACTTTTATATGCAAATACTACTTAAAATCACACCACACAACTCAAACACCTACTGATAATATTTTCTAAGGTGCTCAACATTCTAAGGATGCTTTAATACCTCACCCCGCGTATTTTCTAACCGGTAGGTAGCCGGACGAACCACTTTCACCATTTTGTACGGTCCTTCCCAATTTGGCCCTAGAACCCCATCTCCTGGCTTTTTTGTATTTTGAATAATTGTCTTCAAAACTAGGTCTCCTTCTTTAAGTCTACATTCAACTGATGCACCATGATTTTTGGATCAATTTCGGGTATATCCTTATAGGACTAAGAAAATACATCTTTGTCCTCCCGAAGGAAGCTAACCAACTGTTCTCGTAACAATGATGACAACCTTGATCCGATTTGCACTGTTTTTTTTTTTTTTGGGCATAGACTCATCTAGAGGTATTGATACTAAATCCTCAATAGACTCTCCTCTTTTCACATGTTCTTCAAGAGGATCGAGTTCTCCAAAGTTCTGTATGTCATTTAAATCTTTTGGCAAATCAGTTAATAAATCTCCATCTATTTGATAAATGGTTGAAATTACCTTTTTTCCTTTTATGCTTGATTCCCCATTGGTGGCATTAACATAACAAATCTGTGCTTCTTTTTGACTTCCGATTACCACTCCGATACCATTTTCTGTTGGAAATTTCATCATCAAATGATATGTAGAGGTAATTGTCCTCATCGCATTTAAAGTTGGTCGGTCAATAATGACATTATAAACGGATGGGTGATCCACCACTAGGAAATTCACCATTCGTGTTATTTGTGCTAAATCTTCTCCCACTGTAACCAGGAGAGTTATCACTCCTTCAGCCGTAACACATTCCCCAGCAAATCCATACAAAGGGGTTAATAGTGGAGTTAGCTTTGCCCCCCTAGATTTATTCGTGTTAATGCACTTTTGAATAATATGTCCGCAGAACTCCCATTATTTACTAAAATTCGATGGACCCTACTATTTGCTATTCGGAGAGATATCACCAAGGCATCATTATGTGGGTGGAGTAATTTCTTAGCCTCTTCTTCTGTAAAGGTTATGGCAACATTCCCTATTTTTGAAAACTTTGCAATGTGTTTGGTCATGTTCATATAATGTGTACCACCAAAGTCTTTGGCTTCTCGGGCATATGATTTCCGCGCACGTGAACTATCACTTGTTTCTGGTCCTCCAAATATTGTTCGAACGTCATTCAACTTTCCTATCAGATTATTATTCTCGGCCAGCAGAGCATGTGGTACAAGTTGTTATTGTTGCTGTTGCACCATAGGGGGTGTGATCCGCCTTTCTGCTATCACTCATTCCACAAACTCCTGCAATTGTCCTTGTTGCACAAGAGCCTCGATTTGTCCTTTTAATTGGAAACAATTCGAGGTATCATGACCAAAATCTTGGTAAAAACGACAATATTTAGATCTATCCTTCTTGTTGGGATCTCCTTTCATGGGTGCTGGAGGAACTAACAAATTTTGATGTTGAATTTGCATCAAGATTTGTTCTCTTGTTGTATTCAGCAGTGTGTAAGTCTTTGTCACATCAAGTGGAGTGTACGCTTGAAATTTTTGTGTCAAAGCTTTTAACTTGTTTGTCTCCGGTTGTGCTTCTGCCTTTTGTTTTTCCTGATCAGACCACCCCTTGGTTCCTTTTTCAACCTTCTGCTTTCCTTCAAGCTTCGATGTCCCAGCCTGAGATGAACCTCTTCAATTTCGCATATACTCCTCCGCACTGATAAATTTTTGTGCTCGGGTAAGAAGTTCGGCAAAAGTTTTGGGTTGCTTGTCCACAATAGACTTTAGCATACTTCCTTCCAAAAGACCTTCTCTTATTGCGGCAATGGCATCACTATCAGTGTATCCTTCCACATAGTTCATATCTTGGCTGAAACGCTTTATGTAGCTCTTTAATGATTCTTCAACCCCTTGTTTGAGGGAAAAAAGATAGAGCTTATCCTTCTTGTGGGTTTTTGCCACCACAAATCTACCTAAGAATTGTTGCTTTAGTTCTCTAAATGAGCCAATTGAACCCGGCTCAAGCTGTTGGAACCATTGAAGCGCCGATCCAGTTAATGTCAGAGAAAATGCTAAGCACATTTAAGCTTGAGTCGCTCCCCGAATCCACATCCAAGTGCAATATCCATGCATATGACCAGTAGGGTTCTCTTTCCTATCATATTGCTTGATAGGTATCATCTTGAAATCAGCAGGAAACTCCTCAATTAGGATATCCCCGGTGAATGGAGGTTCAGTTTCATCCATCATATCTCTAATGGCTTCTGGCACCTTCCGATTCGCCACTTCCCCCACTTCACACGACAAAGCCTCAAGAACTAGAACACTATCAACAATGCCCTCTTCTTTAACACAGAATTCTCCACCAAAATCAGTCATGTTCAAGGGTACAATGAGACTATGTTCTAGAGGGTCATCGTGTGTCACTTCTTGGAAGAATTCCTTGATGCATGAGTCTATTACTTCTACCCGGTGACAAGTTGACTTCTGTTCCGGAAATCTCATTGTGTTAAGGATGTTGAACTTTACCTTCTCATTATTCACCCTTAGAGTTAAATTACCACTTTGCACATCAATCAAAGCTCTTCCAGTAGTCGAAAAGGGTCTCCCAAGGATGATGGGGATTTCCCGATCCTCTTCCATATCCAACACAACAAAATCTACAGGGAAAAATAATTTATCTACCTTCACCAACACATTCTCTATGACACCCCTTGGATAAGTGAGAGACCTATCCGCCATTTGCAAACATATGGTGGTTGGTGTAACTTTCCCAAGTCCGAGCTTTCGGAAGACAGACAGCGGCATAAGGTTGATGCTGGCTCCAATATCACACAAAGCCTTCTCGAAGTAAGAATCTCCAATAGTGCATGGGATAGTGAAACTCCCCGGATCTTTTAACTTTTGAGGCAACTTCCTTTGGAGGATCGCACTACATTCTTCCGCTAACTTAACAGTCTCATAGTCCTCCAACCTCTGTTTCTTTGCCATGACATCCTTCATAAACTTGACATAATTAGGCATTTGTTCAAGTGCATCAGCAAAGGGAATGTTGATATGGATCTTTTTGAAACTCTCCAGGAACTTCGAAAATTGAGCATCCAACTTCTTCTTCTTGAATCTTTGCGGATGCGGGAAGGTAGAAGTGATGAGAGAAGGATTATCTGTAAAAGAGATCGACTTAGGCCTTGCACTCTCATTTGGTTATTCCGATTCTACATCTTCTTCCTTGGTTTTATCCCCTTAGGGCTTAAAAGCCTCAACTTCTTTCCCACTTCTCAAAGTGATAGCTTTGCAATGGTCCTTGGGATTAGGCTCCGTATCACTTGGGAAGTTTCTGGATGATTGGCCCTTAACCGCATTGGCTAGTTGACCGATTTGCACCTTAAGGGACTTCATGGTTGCATTCATGTTGTTACAATGTGTCTCAATGTTGTCAAGTCTAGCCTCATCCTTATTAAACTTCCCTTTAGTCTCAACAATGAAAGTACTCAACAAATCTTCCACCGAAGTTTTCTTTTCCACCGTTTGTTGGTTGAAGCCTGGAGGAGGTTGCATAATATTTCTGTTGTTAGCATAAGAGAAATTCTCATGATTCCTCAAGCCAAGATGATAGTGAGTGGGTAGTTGATGGGACTATAGTTGAAGTTTCTGTTGTTCACAAACTGAACCTGCTCTTGAGTGTACTCATCTGTGCAAAAGATGTACTGACTCCTGCCACTGCCTGTCTGCTAGATGGTGCTTCTCTATTAGTCAAGGCTGCAATCTGATTAGTCAAAGTTGAGACCTATGCTGATAATGAAACCAATGGATCCACATCATAAATACCAGCAGTTTTCTTCGGTATTGAGCACTCTGAAGGCCATTGATAACTGTGGTAGACATTTCCTCAAGCAAATTGTAGGCCTCTGGAATAGACTTTCCCATCAATGAGCCACCTGTAGTGCTATCAACAATAGTCCTCGATTGGCCATTCAACTCATTATAAAACCTATCAATCAACATCCACTCATCATAACCGTGCTGGGGACATCTTTTGAGCAAGTCCTTGAACCATTCCCAAGCTTCATACAACTGCTCAAAGTCATTCTGGCAGAAAGATCCAATCTCACTCCGCAACTGGGATGCCTTAAATGGTGGGAAAAACTTTGTAAGAAACCTTTCAATCATCTCTTCCCAAGTACCAATACTCCCTGTTGGCAAAGACATCAACTACTGTCGAACCTTGTCCCAAAGAGAGAATGGAAACAATTTCAACCTGATGGTACCCTCGGTGACATTAATCTTCACCATGTCAGCTGCTTCCAAGAACATGGACAAGTGAGTGTTCGGGTCCTCATTAGGTAATCCCCCAAATTGATTCTATTGAACCATCGAGATCAAAGAAGGCTTCAACTTGAAATTGTTGGCATTGATAGTCTGCCTCCGAATACCCGAATAGTGTTCCTAAGCTGGAGGCTTGAAATAATCCCAAATTGCCCTCTGTTACTCAATATTATTGTTATTATTATTGTGATCACCCATAGCTCGTGCTTGATTTATCCTTTCCCTTTTGATTTCACGAACTGTCCGTTCAATTTCCAGGTCAAGAGGTAATAATTCCAAGCTACGGGCCCTTTGCATTCACCTTAAAGAACAAAAAGCAAATGAGCAAACAAAAATTGAGAAGAATAAAATAAAATAAATAAAGTAAAATCGAAACGTCTAAATTAAAATAGGCTACTTTTTCACAATACTAGTCAAATTTTTACAACCACCAATCTCCGGCAACGGCGCCAAAAACTTGATCAATGCGAATTTTTTGACACATATTTTCTACTCACAAGTGCACGAGGTCATCAAGTAATAAAATAGTAAGTGAGTGTCATGTCGCACGAGGATTGTGTTCCTAAAATCTAGCTAAGTAGTACGACTAAAATAACCTAATCTTATCCAGACAAGTCAGAAATAGAATGATGTTAACAGAACAAAATTAAAATGCTAAACTAATTTAATATGCAAATAAAACGATGTAATGAGTGTTTTAGGATCGAAAGGGGCTCTAATGATGAGGTAGCTAGGGTTCTTGATTTCATCTTGCCTAGTTATTCTAATCCTATTCAATGTCATTGATCTCCCTCAAGCCAAACATTAATAATGAATTTCCTATAATAATCCAACTCCCTCTCTCGAGTGCCGAGTCAAATCTATGCAAAACAACTTAATTAATATCCCTATTAAAAAAGTTAGTTATGCATTCAATAAGTTATAATTCATTTGTGATTACCTAGCACATATTCATCTCCCGATTCCAATACTTACTAGGCTGTGTTCAACAAATCCCAACATGTGTAAGTGACTCTCTCAAGCCTAAATCCACATATTTAAATCCTCAAGCCAATCTTTCAATTGATTAAGGCATTAAACAAAGAAGAACACAAATGTTTGGGTATGAGAAATGTCAATTAGCATTAAATATTCATAGCATAACTGTAGCAAGATTACATCAAGTCCCCTAGCATGAAAATCTAGCAATCCATCAATGTAAACTCAAACATATTCAAACTTGAACAAATATGAAAATACATGAAGAAATCCACAAAAAATAAAGAACTACTAGATATAAGAACAAGAGGAGAAAAGAGAAAAAAAAATAATAATAAAACTCCAATGTAGTGCAACCCCACTCCAGTAGCTTCCTCATCTGATCCTTCTGAAATTTAGGGTTTCTTTCTTTCTTCTCTCCTCTCTTTTCAGTCCTCCTCTCTCTAGCTCCAGATCCCCCCTCTTTTTCTCTAGCTTAGCCCCCTTTTTGTTTTTGGGAGCTTCAGGTGGAGAGAAGGTGCGCCCCAGCACGCAAAAGCGTGCCTAAAAACGTGCGGCTGCGCACTCTGGCTAGGCACGTGGGTGCGTGCTGGCTAGGCGCGCACTAGCTGGGCTGGGCGCTCGCTGATTGGGCGCGCGGGCACACGCTGCCTTCTGACTTGGACTAGTGGGCACATGGGCGCGCACCCTTAGAGGCGCGCCTGCGCCTCCGCTGCAGGCTAAAACTTGATTTTTCATTTCCAATTCTTTCAAAATCCAATTTTTCCCTTGCTTATCTAAAACACTCATAAACACATTAAACCAATCTAAAAACTTGAAGATTTTGTAAATTATCCAATTTCAAGACATTAAATAAGTAAGTAAAAGCTCACTTATCAACCCGACACCAACAAAAGCGTAAAAAGGATAATCGAGTTACTGTTCATTGACTTTTACAGCTACTTCTTCAAGTAATTCATTTGGGGTTCAAGACACGCAATAGTAGTCTCTCCCATCAACTCTATTGGCTCCTTATCAACTTTAAGATCAAGACACATCTTCTTCAGCTATAACCGGCTACTCGACGGCCTTATAGAGAATCATCTCTGTCTTCCACTTCAGCTCACCATCCATATCGTGAAGTCTTTTGCTCATCCTTTTTCTTAGAAAAGGAATTGTTTGGTCTTGTCAAGTCAAAGACACGAACATGAAAAAACACCTTTACACAAGGTCAACCACCGCTTCTCTCGGGGGCTATCTGTTTCCATGCCTAACTTAGGGGCTCAAAATTTAACTTTCTCCAGGTGTTATAGTCAATCTTCATCCTCTTGACATCATCGTCACTCAACACAGAGGAAATACAAAACACCAAGAAGTCACAATCAATGAGCTTGTGATCACATGCCGCCAAGCTGCCTAGTTGCCTTTCATCAGCTTACTTTGAAGAACCCTTCTATTAAAGAGAAAACTTCTATCAAGTCTACACAATCTTGACATTGATCAAATCCATCATCAAGTTAATTCACATCGAAAGAAAACTAACAATGATAAGGTAATCACAAAATTTGAGGAGGAATTACTCTTCACCTCCTCTTGCAAAGCAATTACCAAATTGCTCGCTTGCAACACTCGAGCAAAAAGCCAATTCTAGCTCAACCAATCTCCAATTGACTCAAGCTTCATGGCTCACTTACCAAACATTGGTTTCATGTCCATCGGGGATATGCTCACCCTTCGGGACGACACTACAACTAATTCACACCAATGTTCATCTTCTAATCAATCACATTGACTCCTTGCACAATGAGTCAATAACACTTCAACCAAATCAATTATGGGCTCAACAACATCAGAAATTAGGGGCTCATTCGAACAACTCCCCCAGCCGATCTATCCTTATTGATTCAATCTCAACACAAATCCTCAATGATTATTGTTCCAACTTAATCAACATAAACTGGCTTGGTAAGTTTCTATACAAAATCCAAGTTAGTTTTCACTAACAATCTCTGGCTTTTTAGGAATTCTACAGGAAAAAAGGATATATCCTTTCAACTACTCAACATCAAGCAAAATGGTTTGGAAATAGACATCCCAACAACCATGACTACTTTGACTTTACCGCAATCAGGTGCAATCAAGTTAGGCTATGATCTTAAAAGCAAACATTAGCTCCATCCCTTAATTGCCACTTCAACAATTTCAAGATTAACATGTGATAGATTACATAGCTCAATCAATCCGACTCAATGACAATGCTGAGCAACAATCACCTAGATCTCACTTCAGATCATTGGACAATAGAAAACTTTGAAGATAACAATTCACGATTTCACAAAGTACTGATTTCAAGCAAGAACAATTGATTGAGTTGACGAATGACTCAACAAGACACTCATATAGCTGATTTCCAACGACTAACGAGTGGGGGACTTACTACTGAGGTCAAAATTTACACCTCATCTTTCAACGTCTATATGTCAACTCGGATCCCCTAAAGATCAAGGATTAGCCAGAAACTGACCTAGAAGACTTCATCATTTGATAATGAAGCTCAACCCCTAAGTTGACGAACATCAACCTCTAGTTGATTGACATCATTTCTAGGTCAATCAGAGTGCATGAATCAGCTCGAAGAAAACTCGGATATGCTCAAGACCAGATTAACTCGAGAGCCTATCAAGTTGAGCCAAAGGCCAGCAACTCAAGATATCAACTCGACACGTCAACCTGAGTACCTATTTGAGATCAATGCATAGAAAGATCAGGAAACTTCCTTATTTATCCTTGCACAAGAATCGCACTAAGATCGGTCCTAATCAAGTCAAAAATTAGTCAAGAAGATTACTTTCCCCTTCCGAAAAAGCTCTCCAAATAAGGAAAGTCAACCTAAATCAAGAAGATGTAACTTCCCTTCACCAAATACGACATGTTTAGCACCAACACAAACAAAAATCACCATGTATAAATATAGGGCATCATCATATGCCCAAAGGATCCAATTCTCATCTCAAACAATCCAATCTCATATTCAAGATCATTCTATCTTCATAAGAATCATATCCAAAGAAGAGATTTTCACCCTAGGTATAAGAGAAATCATTGGAAATCTTCCTAGTTTATCATACATCATCTCTGACCATATCGAGATTATCCCACAGAAGGCCAAATCATTTCAAAATCGTCTCGGAATTCCTGCAATTCCCATAATTCCCACATCTTTACCCGATTCTCTGTACTCCTTGCTATCTCTCTCTATTTTCTACAATCCCCTTCTCTTTTCCGCCCATTCTTATTGCTAAGGAATTCACTGTACTTTTTTCATCAACTATAGTAAAACCCTTAGAGCCACCATAGAGGACTAGCTCTCACATTGAAATTGAACCTCTATAAATCTCTTGTGTTATCTGTCTCATTTACTTTAATTTTTTTTTATTTTTTTTATTTTGCAGCTAACATGCTCGGTTAAATCAACACGTGCTTAGTCAACTCAACAATACAGTCATAGGCCTTAACCCAACTCGATTCAATTCGACTGTAGATTTTACCATTTATAATGATGATGATGATATGGTATTGTGGTTTTCTGGTTTTTTTTTTATATTGAATTTTTTTTTATGGAATGATGATGTGGTTTTTTTTTTTTTTTTTTTTTATGTTGAAATGTTTTTTTGAGGGTTTAAAAGTTTTATATAAGTAAAAAATTATTGAAATTATTTTATTTCTTTTAACTAAAATTAATTAAAAAATAAATGTTTAAAATAATAAAGAAGTATAAAATGTTTAAAAAACAAAAATTAATTTTAGAAATATATAGAAAAAAAAATTCCTTAATACATCGAAATAAAAAGTTAAAAAATGTTGAATTTTTTAATTTAGAAATTGAAAAAAAAATTAAATTTAGATTAATATAACCTACAATTATATAATTTAAAAAATAATTAAAAACATTCGGCAATGTTTAAGAAATTAAAAATAATTAATAAATTAATAATAAATAAGATATTAATAAAAATTAATATATTAATAATAATTAATAAATTTAATAAAATAGTAATAATAATTGATTAATATAAATTAGTAAATTAATAATAATTAATAAATTAATAACAATTAATGAAATAATAATTAAGAATTAATTAAAATTAAGAAATTAATAATAAATAAATAAATAATATTAATTAAGAAAATAATAATAATTAATAAAAAGTCATAAGACTTCATAAATATTTTAGAATTTCAAATATATTTTGATATGTGGTTATATAGTCACAAAAATAATGTACATAAGTACGAGTTTGTTTTCATTTTGCATATACATTAAAAAATGACGAGCTAAGTGATGAAACTTTATAGGAGTATGTTGAAGAAAAGATCACTGAGTCTGAAGAGGATGATGACTTAGATGTCGATGACGAAATTAAAGACATCAGTGGTGAGGATGAATAGATAATATATGTACTAAAATTTCAATTTGTTATTTGTTCTTATCATTTATCAAAATCATGCATTTTGTACATTGTTTTATATTGGATTAATTTAATTGTTTATTCTATTTTGAAAATAGGACATCAATGTCTGGACCAGTTGCTACATGTGCTGGCTCTGCATAAGGGGCTGAGCCTTCTCGTGACCCCACGAGACTACCAAAGCCATATGAGCCATGTATATGTACCTTAGGAATGTTAATTTTTCTACTTAAAAATTAATGGAATTTTATCAAATCATGAATATTGTTGTTACTTGTAGCTGTAGTTGCCCCCAAACATAAAGGTAAGGGAAAAAGCCAAGTTGCTTGATGTTGCAAGGAAGGTGGTGACTGAGGAGAAGTTAAATGTCGAATTCGACCATTTCGGTTGGACAAGGAAGGTCATTGGAGATAATGGCCCATGGTATGACAGTGCGATTGGTCTCCATACTAGGGACGCACTTAAGCCCTTCCATGATAATTGAAAGCAAGTAGATGCCAATTTAAAGAATCTCATTTAGGAGCGGATGATGGTAATAATTTCTAAATATTGTAATTAGAGATATTAAATTTTTAAACAAATGAAAATGCTCTGATACTATTGTTACAGGATTGGTTTAACTTCGACTTGGATGTGAATGGTGGATTGATCCGATCTATCATAAACCGCGATTCGGCAAAGTGCTACAAAGATTGGAAGAGCGACCTCCATAACTACTTCAAAGAGCTTGGAGGTACTGATAATGAGGAGTATATCAGAGCTCACCCCCCTGAGGCCCACAGAAACAAACAACCTTGGGGCCGTTGTTATGGCAGGTTTATGTCCGACAAGTTTAAAGTCAGAAATAGTTATTAAATTTTTTATGATTTGATATTTATAATTTCATATAATCAGACATGCTAAACTTGTAATTGTCTATTTGTAGAAAAGAGCTTGCATGGCAGAACCTTATATGCATACCACCGTAATAAGAAGGTAAGACTTTTACACAAGTGTTTTTTTTCTACATTTAAATCTGTTAATGAACTACATATATTCTAACGAAATCAATTTGTTGAACAGTCAAATACACAAACCCAGTAGCCGTAGTCAATCAATAACTACGGTGACATGTGTCGTCGCGGGCCAAACTGGGTCAACCCCTAAGCTGAGCAAACATTTGTAAGTATTTATATTTATTACTTTTACTTATTCAAATTAGCATTGTATAAACAAATCAATCTGTTTCTCTAACATGTTTGTTGAACAAATAGTGCATAATATGATGGAGGGTGATAGAGTAACTTAGATGTTACAGTCGGCTTCCAGTTCATCTTTATCTGTAGTTTAGGAGGACGCCATTCCTCAGCAGGTCCTAGGTATGCATTGAGGGCATTTGACGAGAGTTAGACCCACACTTCCGTGGAGGAACATCCCAAGTGCTTCTTCAACCTTGGGATCCCAGTCAAAGTGCTTGTCATTGGCACAACTTCTGCCGGAGTATCAGTCCTGGATTAATTGTGTTCACATCAATCACAAGAACATGCACGCAAACCAGATGGTGATGCAACAAGAGATATCCGAGTTATTACCCAACCTCATATTCGCACCCGTTGTTCCTCTTGATGACCTTGTCCCTCCAGGCCCCTTGACGAATCCCCTGATTCGCAGGCCAACAATAATGCCGCTGACCATGACAATGACAACGAGGCTACAAATTTAGGCAATTCGATGTTTGATTTTTCCACTATCATGTTTACTATTAAAGACATATCTAATATTATATTTACGAATTTTATATTTTATCATGGGTAATTTTTTTATTATTAACTTCATTTGCAATATTGACACGAAAATTAATCTGCATTTTATTTTTCATTGATATTTTATTTATTTATTATATTATATCATTTAAAAATTCAAAAAATTAATACTTATGTGCACATTTGCGATGAAATTATGTCGTCACAAAAACAAAAGAGACAAGGAGCATTTGTGACAACAAATTTTCAGTTTTCCATCGCAAATATGCTGTGACATGTCAGCTAATAATGACGTATTATTGAAGACAAATTGTAAACTTGTCGTCACAAATAATCATGTGCCATGTCATTTTTGATGGAATTGGCTGACTATCATCGCAATTGTATATGCGACGGCTCATTGTCATCGCTAATAAAGCTTTTGCGATCAAGTTTTAGCGACGACTTATTTGTAATGACATGTCATCACAAGAGCGTTATTTGTGATGATATTTCTTCATCGTTAATAGTGTTGTTTGTTGTAGTGAGTGTGTCTAACAAATCAGTCTTCGACGTTTGTGTATATATCGATTGGTTTATAGCTAGGGATAAGCCTAGCTACCTCTGAAAGAAGCAAGAAAGCAAAGTACTTGTATTTTAGATAATAATTGATGATTGGTTTTGAGAACAAAATTAAACAAAAACTCAAATTATAGTAACAGAGTTAATGGCTATTTTCTAGGTTTTATTGTTTATCTTTACGAACTTTTTTTTTTATTTTTTATTTATACTCTTTAATTAAACATGTCGCAGAAGGAAAATATGAGACTCGGGAATAGCTAGTAACTTATTTTCTTCATGTTTTCACATGAAAACAAGGAAACTAAAAACTCATATAAGGTTGAAATACCAGATGGTCCTGTTGGAGTTTTAAACATAAATACTTGTTTTCTATTAGCTTAGTACTCAATGTAGAGTGACTGAAATCAAGCTTTCGTATATCACTATAGTTAGCACATTTAATAGGGTTAAGGTGTTGCATTGCTTGTTGAGGAGTAGGGTCCAGTACTTGTACGGTCTTTAATAAACATTCATATTAGCTTCCCTTCTCGGACTTTTAGTATAATGAAAGATAAAAAAATAACAAAAAATAAAAAATAAAACTTTTCCGTGAGTTACGTGATTGGATTTTTATTTAGTGTGATTTAACGTCGACCCTAGCTAGCTAACTATTTTGCCTAACTTGTGGAATGGAGTTGAAAAGCAAAAAGTTGGTTAATGATTAATTCAGCGACGAATCATTTCTTAATCATCTAGGTTTCTTGTTACTTTTTTCGTTTTTGAAGCTCCTTATGCAGCCTCTAGTTTTTCTCCTTCATGAATATCATATGGAAGTTCAAATTCAAATTCCATTGTCGTCTTTGATTTTCCCTCTTGCTTTCAAAAGTCGACTTTAATACATTTCAAAACAAAGAAAAGAAATCAACTTTAATTTTCCCGGTCCTTCATAATGAACAGAAAAGTGAAGAAAGTTAAAGGGGAAAAGAAAACCAGTGAAAGAGCTGATGACCCAAATTTGTTATGAAGGTCTTTTTTCTTTTTTCTTTTTTTTTTTTTCTTTCTCTCTCTTTTTTTTTTTTTTTTTTTCTCCTTTTAGAAAAGATTGTCGAGGTGTTTTTGGCAACTTCATTCTACTTTAAACAATTTTTCTTGCTTTTCATGTTCATATGTCAAGTTTGTTAATTTTGCATGGGGCGGATGGCCAATGACCATATCCCTCCCTTTTCTTGTTTTGTTTTTTCTCTGATTTTTCTTTTCTTCTCTTACACTCAATAGATCTCCATTAAGTTACCTAATAAGTAATCTTAGGTCATTTAACTAGTACAAATTTTATTTCACCAATTAAAAAGGGACGTGATATATTATGATATGCATATACTTGCATGTGTATTATGAATATTTCTTAATATAAAGTTATATAGTCAAATATGTAAACTACTAAACTAGTATGAAATGAACATTGAAAAATGTACATTAGGAATACAGCTTTATTTATATACATACAAAGTGAACATGGATAGTTGTAAATACACTTGCACTCTATGTGTTTGCTTACTATATTAACTTTTATAATGTTTCGTTTAGGGTACTCAATTATGAATATTCTTAATATAAGTTTTTCCCCCTTAATGATAGTCTCGTACACGACCAAGATCAAAAACACCAAAAAATTCAAAATTTCCACCACATAGTTCCCTTAATAAGCTAAATTTGAACCCAAAAAAAAAAAAAAACAAAACAAAACAAAACAAAAAAACAAAAAAACTCAATTATTTTCTGAATTTGCCCGTACACAAAGTTGTAGAACACACTTGAGTCCAAAAAACTCTATTTTTCTCAATTCTTCTCTTCTACTTCTCCTCTTATCTCACGTTATGTCTCCTTTCGGTGCAAATGGTGCAAGGCGGTAACCAATTAAGCACTTGATCAGTCGTTAAAAGAGTGTGGGAGAATATATAATTATATAGAGAGGGACAGAGAATATGGATTCATATTTATAACAAATACTTTCTACCAAGAATATATATCTTGATTTTGTGATAATTTCATTGCCATATGCTTAGAAAAACAAAAAACAAAAAAAGTGTCGGTGGCTAGGTATAGTATGAAGACTTTTTATTTCAATAATTTTTTTTTTTTTTAACGAAATTTGTTCATTGCTATAAAATCTAATGATTTGTTCAATGCCTTGAGGCACAACTATTTATGCTGCTGCACGACAACAAAAAGTAAAAACAATTGTCGGAAATATTAGGTGTACGGGTGCGGCAGATATACGGTTTTTAGCATTGGTATCATCGAAAATTTTCGTTCTTTGACAAATTTTGTCCTAATGTTCTAATTTCGCTAATTTATCTATCAAACTTTTTAAATGGTTATAATTTGCGTATTTCACTAGCCTCCATAATGATAATTTTAAATTGTAAAATTTATATTGGGGTTTGAATTGAATTTACAAAAATTTCTAATAGATATGGGGATTTTCATTCTCACATGAAACAGAGTGACTTTCTTCATCATCAATTCAACGTGAATGAGGTCAAAGGTAAGTTGCCAAAAGCTGAAAATTCTGGAGGGCAAAAGTGCAAAAAAGAAAAATATTTAAAAATTATATACCAAACTTGAACCAGTCCAAAGAAAAGATTGGCATGGCTTTTTTTTTTAGAATCTTCCAAAGGACAAGAAAAGGAAGCACGCAGGAGAGATCGCTGGTAGTTTAACAAAGTGGTCTCCGATTTGGCACAACTACAAGAATAGCGACAATAGACATGATAAAAAAATAAAAATAAAAAAAAATCGCATCGTCCCTCTGATTTACGCAACATTTGAATTATAAAATAAAATACATATACAAACACACAAAAAAATAAAAATAAAAAAGGAAGCATACACGCATAATTCCCTCCCCAGACGATGCCTCCGCTAGTTACTTTCATCATGTCGTCTCTAGAGTGCTCAGAAAATGTCCACAATTTGATTTCCCCTTTCATACTCTGCACATAAATAAGACATTATAGCACTCTTATAATCCCCTTTAAAAGTAATTTATACAAATTAAAATTTTATTACTTCTCATAAGACCCTTAAAACAAAAACAAGTTTAAAATGATTGAAATTATGTCAAATTTTAGTTTTTAAACTACAATATGAATGTAAGGCGTTGAAATTAGCGATTTCGGGATGTTGAATGTTAATCTTAGGGATAAATACTAGTACTCACTGTTGGAATTCAATGTTGACGGATGTAGCGGTGGAATTGGCAATGGCGCCAAAGGCCGTCTGCGACAAGATCATGGTCGTGCCGTTTGCCGACGGCCGCGAGGCCAAAGTGCCGGCGTAATCGACAATCCTTATAAGAATAGTCTTCTCCGGAACACAAGTCCCTGGCATGGCAGCGCTGATGCACCTCACCTGGTACTGCCTTCCGCAGGATGCCCCATTGTCCCAAATCCCCTCCCCTGCCGCCGCGAAAAGATTGCTTGTGGGAAACTGCGACGAATCGGTCCCGTAACACTCCGTCGCTAAAAATCACGGACGGAGAGAGCATACATATTTTAGAGATTATATACTTTTAGTTGTTGTTGTGAGAAAGGGTAGACATACACATATACATATACATATACATATACATATATGTATACGATGATCATGACTTACGTAGATATGGAGGAGAGTACTGGGCTGTTGTTCCAACGTCACCGTGGGAGGTACGGAGAGTCTGTGTAATCATGAGAGTTAGAAGTTGTAGAAGAATATGGAGAGTTTTTTCCATGTTTTTGCATAAAATTTGGGTTTTGGAGTTTTGGAGGATAGATAAGCTCAATATTGCAGCTTCTTGGTCTCTCTCTCTCTCTCTCTCTTAAAAAAGATATATTATATTCTTTTATATTTTAATAGGAAAGATATTCTATCTTCCAAGTCAATGTGTTTGTTTTTGCATTAAATATTAATATAGGCTCTATAGAAGAAAATTTTAACTAAAATATGAAAGAGAGCGGGAGAGGGACCCATATGACTGGCGTGTCTTTAATTCATTTGTCAACTCTTCACGCGGCTTCAATAAAAAATTTAAAATTAAAAAAATTAATAAAATAAAAAATAAAAAGAGTTTAATTTCACGATTGATTTGAAAAAGTGTTGAGGAAGGCTAGTAACTTCCCTTATTGATCTGAAAATTTGGTGCAGTTATAGTTCTTGTAAGTAGGTGTACGTATCCTATTTTAAAAACACGACATTAAATAGAAGAAAAAAAAAAACTCATTTCACTAAGATTTGTAACGTAAATTACACATAAGATGTAAGTAGAGATGGCAGATGAAGCAATATATTACTGTGCAATTACTTTTTACCCATCCATCCTAACTTACATTTACTAATAAGACGACCACGTTTAAAAAATTAAAATAAAATAAAATAAAAGAGGAAAACGACTAAAGTAATCCAATCAAAAGATGGATATAAAAAAAATGTTTGAATCATTGGAACCAAACCGAAATAATAAAGCAAGAAAAAAGAGTCCGAACACGATCAAGAGCTACGAATATTGAATATGGATTCCAACCATAACAAGCGAACTTTAGATGACTAAAAGAGGATAATCATGTTACAAGATTTAATTTAATGATGGAGATTAAAAAATAAGGGAAGAGCAAAGGGACAAAGGTGCATTTTCTGATTTCTCTTATAGTTATTCTGTCAATTTCATTTTAAAAAATTTCTTAGGTAAATTTTGACTTTAGTACGTGCCAGAGATTCTACAATAAGTTAAGATTTCAGAGAAGATCGAAAATAAATAGATCAGAAATCAAGTTTTGGATCCGTTGATTGGGTCCCAAGCAGAAAATCATCCAGATTCAACTATGCCTAATATCAAGAGTTAAGTCTCGAGGCATGGACTCTAACCATAATTAAGCAAATTTCAAAATGACTAGAGGATAAGCACGTGACAAAATCCAATTTAAAGGTCAACATTAAACCATATTTAGAATGAAGGGTCCATAATAGATTATTTACAACTCTCCCACGCACCTGAACACCCCACAAATAGGGCAAAGAGCAAGCAAGAGAAAAATGTACGCTTTTACTGCTTTCTCTTATTGTTAGTCTGCAATTTTTATTTTTGAGGATTTTTGGATAAATTATGACTTGAGCGTCAAAGAAAGTTTTCCTTGCATAAGCATTCATTTATTCCAGAAGTGGAGATCTTGAAGAAGATTGAAGATCGGAGATCAAAAATCATCCTTTTGTGTCTGATAAAAAAAAAAAAATTGTCCAAACTTTAATCATGATAAAAACAAAACAAAACAAAACAAAAAACAAAAAAACAAAAACAAAAAAACAAAAGGTAGGTATTTAATTACTTTTTCACTACTCGATGAACGATAAGTGTAATTTAAGTCACTCAATTGGACAACTTGCGAGCTGTTGAAGCAACTAGTTAGTTGAAAGGGGTACTTAGATTTGGCTATCCAGAGAGAAACTTGAGAAATTTGTCGAAAGGTAATTTAGGGTCCGTTTGGTGGTTAGTTTTAGTTGAAATGTTTAGTTGTAATAGTAAATTTTTGAATTTTCAGAAAAGACAAAAAAAATTTTTGGAAAAAGACAAAAATTTATTGGGAAAAAGACAAAAAAAAAAAATACAGTTTGAGTTGAAATGAGATGACGAGGTAAACAAAGCCTTAATGATTTGAAAGGACAACCTTTCCTTGCAATACTAGCCTAGACGTTCAAAGAGAGTACTCCAAACTCCAAAGAAACGTACGGAATTTGCAAACTAGCAAGTTAATTTATCAACGATATTAAAAATGATTTGACGCGGCTAATTCGTTTTAGAATGCACGTAATCTGCCTAAGTCAGCTTTTCATTGGGTTGAAGATTATGTAAGTGAATACTTTCTTCTCTGTTTTTTTCCCAATAGATCTACGTTCCCCCAAAAAAAATAAATAGGTAAGGAAAAAAAAAAATCTGTTTCTATCGTGGACATCTTTTTTTTTTTTTTAATTGGTTAAACAGTGTACAACTACAATTTAAGTTTGATCACATTTATAATTACATCATTTCTTAAATGAATAAGATATTTAAATGCATGAGCGAAAGTAGATATAATTTAACAATAATCTCGCATATAACTTCATCTAAAATATAGAGTTTGAATCCTTACTCTACATTTTATTTTAAAATGTGGGGGTTCCAAATTGTTTTTTTTTTTTTTTTCTTTTTTAAGATTATTTTCATTTATCCCTTGAACTTTAAGGTCATTCTACTTTACCTCCTTCAACTTTAAAAATTCTCATTTTGCCTCTTGAATTTTGAATTTATCTCACATAGCCATTATTGGTTAAAAACATATGAAAAAATAGGGGGAATTAGTCTTACTAAAATTATTGTATTAGGATTTTAGTTAAAAATAAATGGAAAAAGATTACATGACTATAATTAACTCTTTTTTGAGTCTGTTTTTCACTAAAATTCTAATAAAAGGTTTCAAAAGGGGCTAAATATTTAAAGTTTAAGAGACGAAATGAGAATTTTTAAAATTCAAAAAATAAATAAAAATGATTATAGAATTTAGGGGTATCGATAAAAAATAATCTTTTTTTTTTTTTAACATGATCAACCGATTTCAGATTAAGAGTTGGGTCACTGGTGGCGTTGATTTGGTAAACCAATGTTGTCCAGTCCACTCATAATAATAAGTTTGACCCTGCTGGCTCTTTCATAATTTAATTGGAGAACATGTTCTTTCTTATCAAATGGAAAGAAGAAAACAAAATGCCGGTGGTGGTTGCTTCTATCCATCACGTTGACTGTTGACTCAATTATATGTGGCTAACAGATACTCTGCATCCGAATAATGGATGGCCATATCTATGATTTTCTCTCAACTCGCTCATCACAAGAGTTTCTCTCAACGTAAAATTTAGTTTATACTTGCTTTTTAGGGATGTAAGATATGTTTTACCTATTAATCAAGTTTAATTAATCTTTCCAAATTAATTCAATTACCGTAAGTAAAGTAAATAAATGAACACAAGTAATTTTACAAGATTCGGTTACCCAACTCCTCAAAGCCACGCCCAGACGCAAAATAATCCACCAACTACAGAAAGATTACAAGCTCTAATGGACTTGTACAATTTGAAGATTCCCTCTTCTTATTGTCGCTGGTCATCATGAATCAAATCAATGAATCTATTCTATGAGCTCCCTTTGCTTGCTACATTGAACTCCCATTAATTATAAATGCCTTCTCCCGAAGACTTTAATACTTTCTCATGAAAGACGAGTGCAACGGCTCAACAAGACTCTCAAAGTGTACTCATATCCCCAAAAGCACATCACCACAAATTGTCTTTACACAAACCAATCCCACAAAAAATCTTAGATTAAAAACAATTTAAATCTCAAAGAGTTTCGTGATGTATTGTAACACTTCTGGAAAAGCTTAGAAATTCCAACATAGAAACTTTCTTCAAAACTCAAAATATCTTTCCTTTCATTCTAGCTACTAATGAGAATGCGGAAACCTCATAGAAATCCCAGACAAGAAATCTTCCACTTTCCAGATTTCGAAAGCAATGTTCCACTTTCCAAAAATTCCTTCTTACAAGATATCCCACGATTGCCTTCACAAAAATGCCCGATATTTTCTTGACTTTGAACCAAAACAGAACCTCCCATCTTACTCATCACGTCACACACAATCTGTCAAGTCAGCTTCCAAAAGAACAACTTTCCCAAAGCCTTCAAAACGAATCAATCATAGTTGCAACTCATATAACAGTACCCGAGAAAACCCTACAAAATATTGTTCATGTTTTTATCTAACAATCGTGCCATAAATGCCAACATACAAACAAAAACCTAACAATCTCCCTCTTTGGCATTTTTGGCTCAAAAACACTAAGAAAACAAAAAACAAACAAAAACAATATAACTGTACTAATAATATACACAAATACTAACTATACTCCCCCTGAACTATACTCCCCCTTTTTGAAACAAAAACTGCCAAAGTACCAGAACTAAGGGACAGAATAAAATGAATCACTATCTTCATCCGAAACAGCTCCTAAGTGACCAATACCTGCAAGAAGACCTTCCAGCTCTCTCTCTTTGTGTTCAATCGCCAGTCTCTATTGTCTAAGAAACACAAGTTGGGCCCTTAAACATTGCACCATCTGAAGCCATGAAGTTTTGTTGGCTGAGTCCGAAGTTGTTACAGCATCTCTATTAGACTCTTCCCCCTGAAAATCTGCATCAGACAAACCAAAAGCAGCTTTGTCTTTTATCTAAACATCCACCACATGATGACTGGCGAAAAGCTTCTTGGATACTTTTATGGGACCAGGCAGACTCTCCAATTTGCCAAATTCTTTTATTGGTCTGGAGTGGGAAAAGGAAGCTTGGCATAAGAAGATTTACTCTCTCCATGACTGATAATAATCTTGAAGATGTGTTTCCCCATATCAAACTCCAGACTAGCGCCAATGTTGTATAGAAGAACAGCTAAATCTCTGGAAACATTCATGGCATGAGTGTTTGGTAACCACACGGCAAGAGCAATCTTGTGGAGGACTGAGAATTTGACAATGAGCTTGCAAGACGAGAACTCACGAGAACCTGGCCATTTTGACTGCAGATCACCTGTCAGAAATGATGTCACAATGTCCATATCTACCTCTTGATCAAGTTCCTTTGCTTTGTTAGACTGTGTGATAGGACATTCCAGGTAGCTGTCGATCTTTGCAAGGGAAATCTCAAATACATGCCCTCTAACATATACTTTGCAAAATCTAGGAGAGGATGGCACTCTGATAGCTGAAGTCAAATTAGAGTAAAACTCATGTACTACAGTACTAACAAACCCCCTAGGCTCGGTAACAAAATCTAGGATAGATGTTAGGTGTATTCGTTGCTACACTTACACTTATTTGTGTTGTTGGTTGTGTGATTTTATTGGTTGCCTGATGAATATTTGTTTCGTTCATCATTAATTGGATCATTTGAAAAAAAAAATTAGTTTTTTATTTGTTCGAAAAGATATTTTATGACATTCAGTTTAATTTTAACTCCCTTAATTAAATATGGAGTGGAAACAATTGATCTTAAATATGTACACAATTTTATTAGGTTTATCAGTGAATTCTCAATATGAATCAATATAGTTCGACATCCGAACATGAAGAAGATAACCAATCCTTAGAAAATGAGTCGAGCGACGATTATGATTATCTTGCTATGGCAGTCGTTGCCGTGGCAGCTAGCAGACATAACAGACGAAGAGATCTACAACCAATACATAATTCAAGACTAAATGACAACATGCTTATGGAAGAGATAATATATGACCGTTAAGAAATTATTCAAGATTTAAGAACTATGAAAGCAGATACATTCAAAGCACTAAATCATATACTAGGTAGTAGGAAATTATTAAGGCTGACTTGTAACATGAATGTCAACGAGCAGTTACTCTTTTTTTTTTCCCCATTTGTTCCCAAAACGCAACAAACAGGCACGTTTCTTATTAGTTCCAGCATTTTAGAGAAACAATTTCTCGTTAGTTTTCTAAGTGTTGATGACTATTTATATCTTGAAAGATGAGTTTATAAAACTGCCCGACTACAATAAAATTCAACCTTTGATCAATGAGCATTCCTACAAATATAAGCCATAATTTGATGTATGCTATCGATGTTATCGCATCCAATGTTCATATTCATGCTTCAATGATTACACAAATTCATTTTTTTTTTACACAAATTATTAATGCATCCATCACCATAATCTACATTTTTCATTCCTTATGCAGAATTGTATTGATGCTATAAATGAAACACACATACCATGTATGCCACGTTAGGATAATCTTGAAGTATGGATTAATCGAAAAGGTGTGAACTCACAGAATGTCTTAGCCGCCTGCTCATTCGATATGAAGTTTACTTATATGTTGACCGGCTACCATAGATATTGTCATGATGCAAGAATACTGAAAAAGGCAATAACATTTCATGGATTTCCAATAGGCCTGGCAATTCGTGTTAAACATGTCAATCGTGTCAGTCCATTTCCGACCCATTTATTTTCGTGTTAAACGTGTCGACCCAATTTCGACCCAATTATTAATCGTGCGGTCTAAACCCATTTATTACGTATCGTTCTCGTGTCATGTTACCGTGTCATGTCCGAATAATTTGAAAATTCTAACGAATAATTTAAAAATTCTAACATAAATGTGATAAACGTGTTAATCGTGTCAGTCCATTTCCGACCCATTTATATTCGTGTTAAACATGTCGACCCAATTTCGACCCAATTATTAATCGTGTGACCCAAACCCATTTATTACGTATCGTTCTCGTGTCGTGTCCGAAATTGCCGACCCTAATTTCCAATACCGCCACCTGATAAGATCTTCGCAAATTCTATATGACTATTACATCGTATCAAGTAATTGTAAAATCCATTGATAACGCGATAATTACTTTATAAGCAAATTTTACATAACCGATTCAAGATACGCAAATAAAAATTTTTTCTTAGTCCATTTCTACGAAAGACCTATCACTTATCCAAATATTAGAAACATCAAGTCAGACTGAACATCCAGAGGGAAGTATTTTACTACACGCACTCATCCCTGCAAAATTGCATTAAGCAAACTTTTGATAATTGGAATGCCAAATTTAAAATACTGAAAAGCATCAATAATTATCTCACGGAAAAACAAGGAATTATCCCAGTTACATGTGCAAATGTTAATAATTTCACAAGAATGATATAAGTTAGGAATCCTCTTCTTGAAGAGTATGTGGCAGATGGTATACCTGTTGATGAATATGTTGATGTTCATGCAGATGTCATGTTGGAAAACGGGACCGACGATGTAGGTCCAAGTACGGAAACACAGCAAGACGCATCGAAGAGAGGCACAATGAATCAGCTAAAAGAAGTTTTGACTAATGATACGTGGGACAGATAACAACAATTTCTATGGTGTAAATCTCATTGAAATTAATGCCATTTCTATTTGTTTAACGTGAATTGGGAATGGTTCATTTTTTTTTTTATAAGCACTTTTAATTAGTAACTATATAATTAAAATTGTTGTATTTTATAGTTATGTAAAAAAGATTGTAATTAATTTGATGTAGGCTGTGTATGTGTTTTTTTTTTTTTTTTGGATATTTTTCCCTTCACAACTTACATTGGCATATTATTTGAGGAGGCGAAAATAATAAAATGAGATATAAACCACCTAAATTGCTAAATCATCATCGGCAAATCAAAGCACAGTAAATAGAGTCCCAGGTGTAGGAGAAGGAAAGGTTGCAAGATCTCAGCAAAATTGACATAGTAGTGATTGAAGCGATTGGACAACTTTCCTTGGCCTTAGAGGAAGGCAAAGCTTTTAAGCTCATCAGAGGCGAAGACGAATAGGGTATTGGTTAGTAACATAACCTCTTATCTTACCTTGTATTACTTGTATTAGAAGATGTTCGAAACCTGGGCGGCCCCTTATCTCACCTGTCAGTACAGATACCTGAGGAATGTGCTAACCCCGTAGGGTTCTAACAAGATAGGACAGAACTAGTAGATCTATCTGGCTGTGAGGGAAGAGCGTAACATCTACTAGTTTATAGTAGTTTCTCTTTCTTGCTCCTGTAGGGTGGTCGAAGATTATTGGAAAGTCAACAAAGGGAGCGACTAGCCATTTAAAAATAACCCAACTCAAACAAAATTTTTTTTTTTTTTAACTATAGTAACAATTATTCTACATATAGGCACCAAATTAAGATGTAAAAAATAAAAAATAAAAAAATAACAACTAATTTTCAATACATAATACAATTCTACGCAAGCACATTTCCCAATACAACTCAATTTTTACATCCAAACACTTAACTTAAATTAAACTTTTTCAACTCCAACTTTTTACCAAATACTCAACTTTAACTCTCAACTTAAAAATCTCAACTCCAATCATAACACCAAACGAAGGCTAAGAAGAGATAACACATCCCTTCCAAAAAAAAAAAAAAAAGAGAATAGATAACACATTTTCACACAAAACGTTTGTGGCAAAAAAGCTTGGAAAAACAGCACATACACACAAATAAATTTACAGAAAATAAATAATGAATAATAAATAACTAAATAATTTTTTTTTGGAAAAGAGAACAAAAAAAAAAAAAAAAAAAAAAAGAAGGCATGAGAAAAGAATGGAGAACAAAAAGAAGCTGAAAGAAAAAGCACCAAAAACAATATCAGGAAAGGGAAGAAATTGCACGTAGGATAAAATAGATGAACAAAAATTTTGAATGAACTCCGATTTACATAGTAAAGTATATAGAAAGAAATAGGACTCAACATTTTCTTGAACATCTAAATAAATGAAAAAAGAGAGGTAAAAGACTACTTAAATATTGTCAATTTATCTGATCCATTAGAAGAACTTATAAAGACAAATAAAAATAGACAGATGGAAACAAACAGAAACATCAACATGGATATAACATTTTCCTAGTAAAAGAAAAATTGTCGTTGAGGAGTCAAACCAACAAAGTTTAAAGAAAACGAAACTACCATGAGCACATTAAAGATATTAATTCGTCTTATTTCAACCTTTTCAACCTGTGTTATGACTAAAATAGCATATACTCAAGACTAATTTCCACTTATCATTGTCTAAATGTAGAACGCCGAAAAAATGAATATATGAAGTAGCATGGCAAGCTCAACGCTTCTACCTCAGCAAATAAAATAAAATAAAATAAAATAAAATAAAATAAATACAATATCACTTTCGTGATCTCAGACTGAGCCAATTGCTGAGGATGACACACATTTTGTTGTCCTAACTATCTGTTAACATAAAAGAAAGTGCTTGCCTGAGAACTGCTCTGGAATTAGCGCCATCTTGTTTTTGAACGAAGACCTATTCTGCTTCGGCATGAATGGACTGCAAGAAGCTAAATTGTTAATCTAAATGGATTAGATCAATGAAGACGAAAAACTAAGCATGAAAAAATTAGACTAAAATAAGGGGGGGAAAAAAAGATGTTACAACTACAAGATATAATTGATCAAACAATTCAGCTATATTTAAATGGCTACATGAAATGCACTTCTATCTTTTTTCTTTAAGCCACCTATTTTTTATTTATTGGTCAAATCTAAATATTTAGAGCTGTAAGATAATATAACAATCCTGCCTTGGCAACAACAGTCAAATTTTTTTTAAGTCCCTCCTTCCCCCTTTTCAAGAAATGTTTGTTATCAATTGTTATGCTTATACAGTTCTTTTTGACCTTAGCCATTTTACATTCTGGATCAAAGGAATCAGGTCTGTCAAATGAAGTGTAACTCGGACCAAGTGAGGCCAATTTAGTCGACGAAAAAACTCTGATTAATGATGTCTTAAAACAAAGATCAACTGCTTATTTCTTTTCATAACTTAACAATGCATACGTTCACAAAAAAGGAAAGAAAAAAAAAAATCTTCTCTGTGAACAAATCCATATCATTTTCTTGGTTTAAAACGAAAGCAATACTGAAGTAAGTATTACAAAACTCATGAATGACATTTATAATATAGCTTTGACCATAAAATGGTTGCATTTGCCAAAGTTACCACATCATTGTAGAAATTTAACTTCTAAATAGCAAGGACACAGCGTGGTGACAATTATATGTGATTTTTTAACTTATTGAACTATTTTGCAGAGCGAAAGTCACAAGTGTCCCTCCTAAAATAAACTTCCTTAAAAAATTATGAATATTCATATAGCCACACAAGGCTCAAGCATTTATTATCAACAAAATGAATAATAAATTAACTATAGTCAATTGCAACTTTTCATCTATTTGATGAGGGAACAAACACAGGGGATTAGTTTTCAAATAGAAAAGTGAGAAGCTTGAGTTTGATCCACATCCAATAAACAGAATCTAGTTTCAAAAGAGAACAAAAAAATTAACAAAAGGAGAAAAAAAGACAAGATAAACACATGTGCATGGTTTTCTTTCTTCCTTCCGCCTTCAAAAACGATATCATCAAGAGTAGCAAACGAACATGGCAGTAAGAACAGACCTGTGACCAACTAATGTGAGTTATCTTTGACCATCTTCTTGTTCACATGAACATCTTCTTTTTCAACGTTTAAGACCTCAGTTAAATCACTAGAGTTCTTCCGCTTTATCGCTGCACCATTCCCAAGAGTGCTGAAAACATGACCTGTAAATGCCGTGCTAAAGATCTTAAGCAAAGAGCACTCCACTTTTTTTTTTTTTTTTTTTTTTTTTTTTTTTTTTTTGCAAATAAGTTGGAAAAAAAAAAAAAAAACAAATCAAAATACCGGGATCAGAATTTTTTTTTTTTTTTTTTTTTTTTTTTTTTTTTTGGCCACGTGCTCTATAGAAGTAAATTTGCTCAAACTGGTGAAGGAAAAGAGCATAAACGTTTTGAAGTTGAATAGAGAGCTTCACTTTGATGCATTCCAGTATCACCATCAATTATCTTTGGTAACATGAGAAATTACCCCATACATTAAAACATTAAAAAAAAAAAATCATCATCTTAAAATCCCCAAAAATTCATCTGCTCATTGTGTAGGCAGGTAGAAAATAGATAACAACCCATAGAGAAACAATTAGAAGATTAAAGATGAAATTTAGGGCTCAACAGTTTAACCAAAAAAAAAAAAAAAAACAGAGAGAGAGAGAGAAGCTTTCCCTCCTCAAGCGCTCATCTTCTCCGTAGAACCCTAATCAGCGTACAAAATCAGTCGCCAATGAGCTCCTTCATTGGGCTCTGTGCTCCTCGATCGAAGTTTGAATTTTGAATTTAAGTTTCGGGGTTTTGGGATTTAGATTTTCGAATATTTGAGTAGTAGAAAATAGAAAGAAGAACAACCTTGAAAATGCAGCAATATGGAGCTGCAAGAGGAGACGAGTGGAACAGCAGGAAAAAGGAAGAAGCCAAAAATTAAATTTTAAAAAAAAAAAAAAAAAAAAAAAAAAGGTGTAAGGAGGAATAGAGTAAATGCGTGTAGGAAGATAGGGGAAAAGTGAACGCCACGTGGCATATATTTGAGCATGAACGAAAGAAAACATTGGCTCTTTTAAGGGGGTGTTTGGTATGTTAGTTTGAGTTGAAATATTTTAGTTATAATAGTAAATTTTTTTGAATTTTCAGAAAAGACAAAAAAATTTTAGGAAAAAGACAAAAATTAAAAAAAACAAAAAAACAAAAAAAAGTTTGAAATGAGTTTGAGTTGGAATGTTTGACAAACTCATCCTAAATAAAGGAAGGAGATAAATGAAGATGAGATGACGATGATGATGATAATGATAAGGAGAAAACACCTTACTTCAACGTAACATTAACCCTTCGTTTGACAAATTATCTTACACTCAAATTTTTTATCTCAATTTTTATTTTTTTTTGAAAAGTAAATAAAAATTATAAATAATTTTTAAAAAATCAATCAACTCAAATTTTAAATTTTCAACTCAAACCGTTTTACCAAGATCTTAAAAAATAGTTTTTTGAGACCATCGATATATTTTTTCCAATGTCTTTAAACTTTTTCTTATCTACGAGGAGGAGGACGGTTCTCTCAAAAAATCATAAACAAGTTATATATAATGCGTGAGCTCTAGAACAATTATGTGAATGTATGATAGGGTAAATACATATTTTACTATTATACTAAAGGAAATGGGGTTTTCCATGTTCCTTCTACAGTGTTCTGACGGATTTGCCCCTCCACCCATGTAAATTGCGCATGCTACAGTGAAAGGATGCTTTGCCCTCCCTTCCTTCTCTGCCGGTTGGGTTGCCCATAGTAAATGGACGGTTTTGTCCTTTTCTTGCTCTCTCTCTCTCTCTCTCTGTGTCTCTCTTTCACACATTCATATGTGAGTAATCTGATATTACATCAGATTGGTCAACTCCCTAGGCCACACAGGCTATATCTCTTTCCACTTTCTACAGCATTTGATTTCTTTTTCTAGAGTTATTTTATTTTTATTATATTATTATATTTTTCCCATTTTCTCATGCTCACTTCCTCTCTCTCTCTCTCTTATTTTTTGTCTGCCGCCCATGGTGCTGCCCATTGTGTAGTGTCATAGAGTTGTTTTATTTTATTTTATTTTATTTTTCCCTTTTTCTCATGCTCACTTCCTCTCTCTCTCACTCTCTCTCTCTCTCTCTTTTCTTTTCTCTGCCGTCCATTGTGCTGCCCATTGTGTAGTGTCATTTTCTCTCTCTACTATGAATGTTCTAGCTCTCTCTCTACTGCTCTCTCTCTCTTCTTATTCTTCAAATTTTTTGCTTTCAAAACCAGATTTTTTCTTCTCCTTTTTACTTCTGTCGCTGATAAATTTCTTCGATTGTGTATGTTTATTGTTGATGTTGTAACTATCTCTCTCTCTTTGCTGATTTCTCTCTCTTGCTTCATATATTTCCGATTTTTGGTGTTCAAATCCTAGAATTTTATTTCATTTTTTTTATATTGTTGGATTTTTATGTTGAATGTTAGATTTCTACATCTGGTCTCTCTTTCTCTCCTTTCATATTTTCTGAATTTTTGGTCTTCAAACCCTAGAATTTTATTTTGCTTTTTTTTTTTTAATATTGTTGGATTTTTATGTTGAATGTTTACATTTTCACATTTGTTGCGTTGTTTTGTTTTCCATTATTGTATGTGGGTTTTTTTTCCCCTTTCTTTCTGTGGTTCTAGCCCAATTCCTTTTTTTTTTTTATCTTACCTTTTTTTTTTCCTACTACACTCTTGGTGTTTTCTCTAATTTTTGAGAATTTTTGTTTATTTATTCATTTATTTATTTCATTAAAATTTTTTATTTTATTTTATTTGAAGGATAACAGCTATGGCCTTGGCGTGGCAATATGGGGAGAAATCTGGAAATGACTAGATTTTGATTTTGAGGGTTTTTAATTTTTTATTGCTTATTTAGGGGTTTTTTTTTTTTTTTTTTTTGCATGTTTGATTAAGTTTTGGTTTTTTTTTAAAATATTATTTCGGTTATTTTTTTTATTTTTTCATTGTCTCTGCCGTGTATGTGTGTATTGAAATAACAGTTATGCCTTCTGTTTTTATTAGTTTTGTGTATTCTTATCTTTTTCTGATTTTGTCCCTTTCTGTTTATCTACATTGTCGTGCGTAGCACAGGTATTAGACTCGTGTATTCTATACAACATATATACAGGAGACGTGTAAAAATTTCTACCACTATATTTCCACTACAAATAGAATCTCCATATGTTTCTAACATACATATTTTGAAAACAATAATATGCATAGATAGACATGCATTGGAAATAAATAAAATAACCCCAATAATAATTTATTACAAAAATTATAAGCATGGTGACATACGTAAATTAATCATAAATTAAAATAAATACGTATATCTTAAAAAAAAAAAAGTGCACATATTCATGTATACATCCTCGTTAATAATTCTGTACAAAATAAATGAATAAACAAGAAATACACATTAAAAAAAATTTTAAATTCATGTTCTCAAAACAATAGATGCATTTAAATAATAACTCAAAATTTAAAAAGAGAGAGAGAGAGAGGGAGAGGGAGAGAAAATTACCTATTATCTATTGACGAGAATGATGTATATCATTTATTATTGATCAACATAATACAAATTATAGTTTAATTTAATTTAATTTTATGTGATATTTATCTAGTATTAATTATTTATGTCATATTAATGTAATAGTTTTTAAAATAAAATAAACTAATAACTTAGTTTTAAGATTGGGCTAGGGCTGTTTACAGTCCCGTGGACCATAACCCCAGCCTGCTTGGACGATACCTAGGCAGCCCAGCAATGGGTTGAGTGCAGTCAAGCATGGGCCTGGCCTAGGTGCAGGCTCGCAGCCCAATAAGAGCTGAGTACAGGCTTTCATGTGTGATTTTGTGGTTCTGGTAATCTAAAACGGGGAACTGGGCAGGCATATATATATATATATTTATATGTATGTATGTGTGTGTGTGTAACGAAGGGAGAAGCACAAGGTTTTTGATCCTTTTATTGACGAGATTTTCAATGAAAGCTGAGATGGGATTATCCAAAAGAGGGTAGACCGTAGAGGGTTCAACAAAGAAAAGCAAGAAAACTCCAGCCCAGTCGGGCTTATGTTTTTCAACTGCATCGTACCGTACGATGGAAGGGGTCTGTACCTCCTTTAGTGCAACGCTTCTCAGTTTGGGCCTAATATTTATCCTATGTATCATGTTCGGTTGTAGACTTTAAAGAAATGCCACCAAATCGTGCATTGAATTTATTTTTGCCACGGAGGGAAAAAAAAAAAAAAAAACTTTTACAAGAAATTTCATGACATGATGAATATTTATTTATCTATTTCTTTTAAAATATTACTTATAATTACTAATTAATATCGATGACTCCACCGATGGGTTATTAGTTGATTACCAACCACCGACGGATAATTAGTTGGTTATCGGTCAATAATCAATACCGTTGGTGGATAACCAGTTAATTACCGACCAGTAATTACCTCCGATGAATAACTAAGTGGTTACCAACCACCGACAGGAAACCCGAACTGATTCTATTGGATTTTTCGAATTCCAATATTCAAGAAAACACTAGATTTTGTCACTAAGACACTAAAAAATTCAACCAAAAATAATCAAAATTCCACAACAATCATAAAGAATTTCATAATTTACAAACCACAATAATTTTTCAACCAAAATACATCACAACACTGAAATTAAAAAAAAATGATCTGAAGTTTAAAAAAAAAAAATAGATCCATGATGAGAAGAAATCATGACCAGCAGAGCGGCGACAAGTGAAGATTATGACTACGAGGCAACTGATCTCTGAAAAATCCGAGATCGAAACTCCTTCACCGGCCACAACACAGAGCACAAGATCTCAAACGTAGAATAAGGCCACCATTGAGTTGTCGAATCATGAACTCAGCTGTAGAACAGCCACCAAAACGCGAAAGAGACCGCAACCACTACTGTTGATGCCAAAAATCTTCAGCACAACACCCGATGTGGTTGCTCGACGTGGTCGGTCTTACGTAATCACTTTGCACCTATTCACCTGCAAAAGGGGAACACCTCGAAGTGATTGGGACACCAGTGGAGTATCTGCTAACGGCACTTCGATGCTTAAGTCAGCAGTGGTATTGGTGAGCAAGCACAGAGGCAAAGCTTTGGTAAGGAAAAATTGTCCATACTTTAATAGCTAGGCTAACCCTCTATTTATAGGTGTTCTCTGCGGGCTCGGATGTTCGAGCGACCTTGTCGGGTTGGACTCCGAATGTCCCTAATAGGTAGACATGCCTCAGGTGCACAGGCACAGTACATCCAATAGGCCGGTGCCACGTGTCCGTATGGTCTAGTGACAGGGGACACAAAAGCATGCTAGTGTTGGTAATGGTGATGAGTACCGTGTCAGTCTGGCCAAGCGACAGGAGCTGGCAACATGACAGGCATAATAGCAAGTGGAGTCAGGTGTCACGCAGTGAATGCGGAGTGTCATGTCGGGGTACTATTGTCAGCTTGCACAAGGTAGCATGATGCAGGCAGTAAGGAACCCACAGAGCAGGTAGTGCTCGAAAGTTGTCGGGAAAATGCCGTCCAAGCTAATAACGCGGGCCCCGACCTTGCTCCGTGCAGGGTAGGTAGCGGAGACGGTGGTCATTCAACAAGGTTCTCGGGGAATCGTATGAGCCTGGTTGGTCAAGCTCTGGTTGGATCATAGGTACATTTTTACTATTTGAAAACAGTCCCCATGTTCTTGCACAGCCCGATAATCATGAAAAATGGCATTTCGTCGTCAAAAGAATTGCACCATCAACAACCACATTCGCTGACGGCGGCCCCAAGTCACGATAAATCTAGGGAACCCAATGACTTGGCGAATTTTTTTCACGTACCGTACTAGAATACTAGATTATATACATATTTATAGTTTCTTCCCTTGACATAGAGGGATAAATCTAGCCACTCTTCCCATGAAACATAAGAGAGAATATCCAAAGTAGTTGACAGCGAGTAAATTTCCTTAATTTTACTCAATTTGCCACGATTTGAACATATTACACATGATATTCCAATATATGATATTTTTCCATTTTAAATTTTATTCCAAATAAATTCTTGTACTTTTTAATGCTTGACTTGACCATTCACCATTATGTCCAGTCCAAATTGGACAAGTAAAAGAAAAGTCCAACACACTCTTTGCATTGGGATTTCGTGTAAGCTTTTGGTATTATTCTTTTCAAGTAACCTTGTATATTGTGGTCACGAAGATTGATATTTCCACCGTATCACATCTTTGAAGGATTTTGAGTTAACAAACAGATCAATCACCCACTTCCCGAAAAAGAAAAAAATCAGAATGGTTAGTACTATACCATTCTGAACCAAACGCTCATCACAACGTTTTGCACAGATCTGGCATGCGGCACAAACTCCTAAGTAAAAGATATTCAACCTGACGGGAATGAATAAGGGTTTTTAAGACAATTGAGCCCCATCAAGTAAAGGCTACTCATTATGAAAACCCCGACCAAACTTGTCGTATCGAACAACATATTTTTATCGTTTTCATGTCTCTTCGTGAGTATGATAATTTTGGCTGTGAAGACCTTCGCTATTTTTATGGCCGCCAACGAAAATGAGATGATCGCCATCTCTAATTACCTCTAGATTGTCAATCTCAGCACCTTCTTTATTTACCACTTTAGTTGCCAAGAATCCGAATTTCTTGTCACACAAGTCAAGCAGGTCCTGAAATCTCCCAGGAAGTAAAACAAGCTTCCCTTTAACTTCACCCTTTTCGGGGCAACTAATTGTGACTCTAGCAGGATTAATGTTAGTCCCACTTCCCCCCCTTGGACTTCTTGTCACACTAACAGAGAACAAATTGTCTTTCTCCTCGGTATGAGCAGCTGACATGATGCCAAATAGCGAATTTTGAAAGGTGTTAGTCCGGCGCCTTGGCCGGTTCCTGCCCAACGAGCCATCTGCGCCTGGAAATGAGCCTTCTTGAGACGCAGGACGAATGGCGGGCGCGCCTGTGAACCTCCCAAGGTAACGAACCTTCTCAGGAATGGCTATAATGGACTGAGTTTTCAGGTTGTCTTCGTTAGACTGAAAAAGGGCTTTAATCTCTTCATGGCCTTGTTGGTCAGCCAGTGCTCTTGGGGTCCAACCATGGAGGTCTGGTTTATCAATGTCCGCACCTTGTTCCAAGAGGTACTTGACTATCTCAATGTTGTCCTCAGAAACCGCCACGTGGAGGGCAGTGCCGCCGTTCCTTCTTGGGGATGTAACGTTGCCGCCATACCGAACTATCTCCTTGAGCAAGTTCAGGTTGTTTTGCTCGGCTGCAATGCAGGCAAAATGTCCCACATCGCCGGTGTCTAAAAGGGCTCCGTTGTCTAGCAACACCTTGGCGACCGTGTCATGGCCTCCTAGTATTGCCTCCCATATTGGTACATTGCCATCAGAGTCTGAAAAATAAAAGACAGAAAATCAATTTATAAACAAAGAATGAGCTTTCTATAGTAAGGTATTACCGATTCCCTACTGGTAGTGCATATTTATAAATGTCAAATTTAATCAAAATCATATTCAAATGAAAAAGTACACAAAACTAAAAAAACACTAGACATATTGCTTTGCTAATAAAAAAGAAGATCAGTGGTGTCTTCATGTCCCCAAACTAACATCACTATGGGAATCTATTGATACCGTAGGTGTAACGAAAAAAAGATCCGGGCCTTGCTTTTTCACCTAACATTCAGGAAGTCTAAAGTTGTCAAAGTCCAGTCCAATATGACATATTATTAAAGAGGCATAATTGTAGTCTCACAAAGGACAATGGGATTCGACCATTAGATGCCAGATAAGAGAGTCTTGATAGGTCATCCTCTTATCGCTATGTCACCAGTACTAATGGTGAACATGATAAATATTGGATATAAATATCTAGAGCTCTCTAAGTAGGGTATTTTTTACATTAGAAATGTATTCGTCTCCTCGAGCAGAAAGTAGAAAGAGTCATTGACAAGAGTTGACAATATGGAATGTGTATGTTTCCCTCTTTAATTAGAGTTGATAATGCAATATGTATAGTTAACTGGTTGTTTATCACAAGGATGAGAAGAGTTGTGGTGTCCATGTTAGAGAAGGTGACATCATATGATCTATTATAAGCAGATAAGAAAAGGATATATTTGCAAATTATTTTATGAAGTCAACAGGTAAGAAATACCAGATTGCTTTGACTTTAGCTTCCTGAATATAGCTAACTATAATTAGCAAAGCCTAGCTGTATAACTCGAACATATAAAATAGGAAACCTTTCCATGTATGCCATTATATATTACAGACAAAACATGGCCACAAGTTTATTTTAAAAGAAAAAACTAAAACCTATAATGCTACACTTGTGGGTTTTTTTTTTTAAACTAATTTTTTAATCTTATTATAATGCACTTGGCCTGTGATTATGTTGCATAGAGGGAGGAAATCATAGGTCCCAAAAAGTCAACTTGAAAACCTTGCATTTATAAAGATGACATATTGCTTCATGCTTACACACAAACACACACACACATATATATTTATATTCTCTACTTGTAAGATGAGAAGTTTACATTATTTGTTGTTGCCATTATTGCCACCGTCACATGATAGTTTGATTTTGTAAGTAACGAGGTAGTGGGACTTGCACGTACATACACACAAATATTTGTGTGTACGTATCTATATATGTATGTAAATTGACGGGACAACTAAACTATACTTCTTGGTCAGATTACATTGTAACCTAAATTTCAGGAGCTCATTTCCATTTTAGAGATGAGATATTTTAAACAAAAGAAATGGAGACAGTTATGGAAAATTGGTTACCAGATTGGGAAAGTTCTAAAAATATATTCTATGAAAAATCTGGCCATTCGAGGGACGAAAAGGCAATATAAAGGACTGAACGAAAGAAACAAATAAAATTCATATGTAAATATAATATATATATATATATATGTATTATACGTATGAGAAAAGGGAACAATAACAGGAGAGACTGATTTCACAGGTTTCGGCTAGTCTTTTGAAAAACAGAGGAACATCTGATATGGAGAATTCTTTCCGACAAAACGAAACTAAAACAAATATTAAAGCATTTGGTATGATGCTTGGATTTTAATGAAATACAAGGCAACAACTTCCAATGAACAACTATGCATCAAAACTATTGACCATTATTAAACTCTCCCATTTCAACTCTCTCTCTCTCTCTCTCTCTCTCTCTCTCTCTCTCTCTTTAAAGGTTTTATTTTTTATTTTTTTTAAAGAAGACCAAATCAAAAGGCATGAAATTCTATGTTAGATTTCTAGATAAGGTTTTCCTTAACATAATAGAGTCAAACCATATAGTATATAACCAAGTTCCTTTTTTTTTTTTTTTTTAAATTTTAAAAAATAACTCCTTTTTTTGTAATTTAAAATTTTGGAAGGTGGTTGGTTTAATGAATCGCTGCATAATACTTATGTATTATTTAGTTTGAAAACGAGTATAAGTATATAATAGGACATGATTACTTGACTACCATATGTATATATACCATAAACTAGAAGTCTTTTCCTTCAATAGTCATACAGTATCCTAATTTTTGTTCTATTACAAAACTCAACTTGAAATGTAGTTCATCTACTTGATTTACATATCTGGTCCCATTCCAACTGATAGATATAGTAAAGTCAAAAGACGGGTTACCTCTAGCATTAGGATCTGCCCCGTAGTCGAGAAGAAGAAGCGCGCAGTTTTCGCTCCCTTTAGACGCTGCTATATGCTGGTTTTACATGAACAAAAAAAAAAAAAAAAAAAAAGGAAGAAGAAGAAGAAAAGGAAGTTAAAAACAAATGTTAAGAAAGTAAAATTTTGCATCACCATAGTTTGATGTGATTGAACTAAGAATATTGTCAATTACCAGAGCTGTCCTTCCGCTGTTGTCTGATTCGTGTATGTCCAAACCCCGTTTCAACAACTGATGCAACAACAAATCATCTCCTCTCAATGCTGCAAAGCATAGACTGAGAGGTAGGTCCATTCGACCACGAGCTAGCATGTGCTCTGTCTCCAACAAAACGCCGTCCATGATGGGGTCCTTAAGGTCCTTCAAATGCTGTTCCGCCAGCCAAAAAAGACAGGGTACGTGTAAGTGTTGGTTCGTGTCAACTAACACATAATGAAACACACGTTTCCCGTGGTTTTCCAAAACAATGGACCTCGCACAAGTGGATAGAAGGGCTCATGAAATCAGAAAGAAATTTCCCAAATGGATATAAATGAGACATCTTGATTGAATCCACGGACCTGGAGAAGGTTATTCATTATTATGGTCCCATCTCCTACATTTGCCTGGACAATGTTCAAGAACGCGGTCCGGTTCAGCCTAAGTAGCTGACTCAGTCGCTTGGTTCGTACTGTAAAGAGCTGTGGCCTATAACAAAGCACCCCAATCTCACCGCATAGATCTCCAGATTTTACCTCCCCTATGACCTGCAATTAGTCCAACCAATGTTAGTTAGCAATGGAACCAGGATTAACACTCTAATCTCAGAGTTTCGTTTGTAAAGACTTGCCTGTTCAAGTCCGTTTTTGAGAACTACTAGGTCCTGTGAAGTATTTCAAACATTAGATTTACTAGATCATCAGGAATATAAAGAGAAGTTACAGAAAGTGAAATTACCGCTGCACCATTGACAAGCATGTAGAAATCTGTTGGCGCTTCATTCTGCAAAATTACGTCTTCTTTTGGTGGAAAGTATTCAGCTTTCATCTCTGAGACCTTTTATTTGCATAAGTGGAAAAAAAAAAATTTTAAACACTGGAGGAAAGGCAAAAAATGGGAATTGAGATAGCTTCGAGAATTACCAGCTGAAAAAGCAAGTCATTTGAAACACCACGAAACAAGTAGACCTTATCGACAAGAGAGTAAAAGAGATAATGAGAAATGCTCGACCGGATGGCTTTGGGAAGCGAATCGAGAGTCTCCTGATGTTGGAGTCCCTCTGAATCTGTTCTGAACTTCAGACACAAATGCGCCAGCATCTGATCTTGCAATCGAACAGGAAGCTGGTTCCTTTGAGCAAAACTGGAAGCCGCTTGTATGGTATCCCTCTGTAAAATTAAGTACACAATGTTACAACATATATTAGGATGTAAAACCCGATGCGGAAAACGACAAGAGCAAGAGTGTACTCACAAATCTCCTAGTTCTACTTGTGCCGTGGACAACCAAATTGGTCATGTTACCAATCAAGTAAGCTCTCAATCCGAGATTGAAAAGCATGTAGAAAATATAAAAGATCATCTCCCACTGGTTCACAGGATCCAAGGCTCCGTCCCCGACAGTCGTTATTGTTGTCACATACCGAATCCACAGGCTTTGCTCAAGGAAGTTATCCATGGATGCTCCAATCCAAGTCCTCTTGGGGTCATGGTAACACGCCGCAATAAGATAATAGAAGCATCCAGCACAGTGAACGGCAAAAAGGGTAACCTGCAAAAAACATCAAATTCATGAGATTGTAACGCATTGAGAAAAAAAAAAAAAGAAAAGAAAAGACTTGCATCTATCGCAGAAAAATTATACGAACACATATAAGCTTCGTGCAGCGAACCCAGAAGTAGTTATAGTGCCTGTCCTTCTCCAACCTGTAAAAATATAGAAAATCGGCCAAGTCAACACAAGGGCTTGAAGAAACCTGTTAGACCAACTTAGAATCTAATTTCAAATTTACCAAGTTGATGTATTCAATCACGAGGTCGATAACTAGCATTCAATCAAAGTTAGGTCCTCTTTGGAAAAACATTACAGAATACAACAATTAGAATGGTTGTTCAAACTTGCAAATAACCGATTAACTGCAGATTGGACTTGTTACCAATTTGTTAAAAAAAACCTTAACAAATTATGTGAGGACGAATCAATATTTGATACCTGGAAAAGAGGGCACTAACTCTTCTGAGACGCCAGAGGCGAAGTATGTTGAATAAGCCATAGGACTGGATTGGCGAAGGGGTGATTTTCCGGGCAAGTTCTGAGGGGATGGTGGAAATGACATCGAAGGCCAACCAGGACTTGGTGTACTTGCAGGCAATCTTCCCAGGCTCATCAACAAGTAGGTAAGTGGTTCGGTCGAGGTAAGCGACAAAGAAGGTAAGAATGATATCCACAGCAAAGAATCCATTGACAACATTGTCCGTAATGGCTAGTGGTCCCTCCGGCTTCTTAAGGAATCCGAACTCGAATGGTGAGACCCAAGCAGTGTATATCACTAGAACAACCAGATAACTTTCCCAAGCCCTGCAAAAAAATTAAAAATAAAATGAGATAACCAATTTAGACAGATTAATTTTGAGAATTACTAAAGATAAGGTTATAATTCTCATATTACTAAAGATAAGTTTATAATTCCCATACTTAAATTTAGTCAAAGAATTTACAAGTGGGCAGATAATGATTGTGGAGGTACTACAGAGGGAGTTTCTTATTATTATTAGTTTTTTCCCGGAAAAGGCAACTAAGAAAGTTTGTTATTGGTCTCCAATTGAGAATGGCACTGCTTCTTGTCTGACTAGTCAGATTTAATTTTAGCAAAACAAATTGAAATAAATGAATTGCAAAATATATATATATATATATATTTATGTATATATTATTTCATACTAATACGATTTTAGTGGCTTGATATTCAATTCATCCGACTTCTGTCAAACACATTGAGGGACAACAGAAATGATATTGGAAAAAAAAAATAAAGGCAAACTCTGGAATATAAAAGAACAAGATAACATGCAGAAGATTTTGCCCACGAGTTTACTAGATTTTCAGGGTGAAAAAAAAAAACAAAAACAAAAAAAAGGACGATCTCCCAGAAAGTTAACGGAAAACCCAAAATGAAGAAGGAAAAAAAAAAAAAAAAAAAAGAGTAGATAAAGTTAGAGCACAAAAAAAGAAAGTAAAAAGAAAGGGAAAAAAAAAAAAAAAGAGTTTTAATGGAGAGGGGGGAAAAAAAAGATTAAAGCAAAAACTAGATTCAGAAAGCATCAGAGACTCCTTGTCGTCTTTTAAACCTACCAGATATTAAAACCCAAGAATCTAACCAAGAAATTAAACCGGGAAACAGAACAACGAAATCACCCCCTACACAAAATAAATATATTCATATTACTCAAATAAAAACTAAAAACTCAAACACACACACACAAACAAATATATTATACAGTATGAACAAAACCGTTACGATTTTCTGCCTCCAGCAAGGCACCTAACAAGATTCAATGCCATTGATATTAATAATAATATTGTTATTATTTTCCCAACAAAAACAAGAAAACGATGAACAAAAACAATGAAATAATAATACCCAGAAGCAAGAAAGTCAAAAGAAAATGAAGGAAAACCCAGAAAGGAAAATAATTCAGGGAAAAGGAAAAGAACCTGTAACGGCGGTCATAAGGGGAGATGATGAACTGGCGGAGCTTGACTCTGCGAGTGCTGGCTCTAGCCCCGAGAGAAGGAAGTATTCCTGTCGTCAGACTGTAATGGCTTTCGTCTCTCGACAGTATCTCCTCCTGCCCACACATCCAGAATACCCCCATGTTCCTGTTTGCCGCCATTGTTGCCCACACTTTTAACTCCTCAAGCTCTTTATCAATGTACAAACACTATGTATCCTGTATATATGTACATCATATATTTATATATTATATGCTGTCTCTCTTTGGTTTGCTTTGGTTGCAAAATATTTCAGAGCTCTGTTTTCTGTTTTCGATGCTTTCACTGCCTGCATGTATATATAGGGACTCTGGACCGCCTTAACACCTACATATTATATCATATCTATAAATCTGTGTGTACGGGTACCCTGTACGTAAATATACTATATGTTTCCGTGTGTATATGTATATACATATATAGCATATAAACAAGACAGCGATTCTCTCTCTCTAGCGCACGTGTTGTTTTTACAGTGAGATGAAATGACTATTTTGCCCCAAGATTTTTTTTTAAAAGAAAAATACTAGAAATGTCACACATCTCCTATCCCCAACTAAAAAGGAGAAAAAAATTATACTATATTAATAAAGCAATTTTTGCTCTCTACAAATAATTATTCTTAAATTAGAGAAATTACAATAAAAAGACCATTTTTAAAAATATTTAAAATAAATAGTATGTTTTTTAAGCTGTTTGAGGTAAATAGCATATTTTTAGTAAATTATTTATTTACAAGAATTTTCAAGGTAATTTAATCATAAATATACTTCTTAAATAAATTATTTATCATAAACCTGATATTCACAATAAATATTTTATGGGAGGAAAAACAAAATAATATTTTTAAAAAGAGTAATAATAAATTTAGCGTGACCTTTTAAATATAATAATAAACAATATAATCACACAATACAAAAAATCCCTCATTTTTTGTCCCCTCTCTCTCCTCATCTCTCTTTCTCTCTTTAATATTTGATTATGCAAATAAATCTGTTATTGAAAATTAATCGTACATCTTTTATTTGTTAGAAAATTCAATCATTTACTTATATGCTAAATTTATAATCTTTCAAAAATCTCCTATAAACTTCAAAAGTATATGTGAAATATGTTATTTATTATAATTTTCACATTTTATTTTCAATAATATTTTAAAGATAATTTTATCGTGAATAATGCTTTGTAAATACATTATTTACAGAGAATATACAAGTTACCATCATCCAAAAAATTCTAATTTAAATATATAGAGAAAATTATCTAAATGATCACTTTTTTTTAATCTATTAATCAACATAATATAAATTCTTCATTCTTGATCAACATGACATAAATTTTAATTAACTTTAGTTTAATTTTATGTCATAAGTCTAGTGTTAATCTTTTGTATTATATTGATATAATAGTTTCTAAATTTGTATCATTCAGTGCTTTCCCCTATTATATATCATCAACTAAAAATTTTTAGGCGTATTTCCCTCCTTTGGGGTTTGTCATTATCAATATCATTCCTCTGAAATATGAAATCAATCTTTAATTTTAATCCAGAGATGGATTTCAGTTTCTTAGTTTGGAAATATATTACTTCGTTACGCGAGAATGGGGGAAAAAGTCTTTATCCTCGTCAAAAAAGAAAAGTAGCTTAAAAAATAAAATAAAAATAAAATAAATAAAAAATAAAAAATAAAAAGCACATACCGATCAGAAGCCGTTAAGAGGACGCAACATTTACATACGATATAGTTATTAAAAAATAAATAAATAAATAAATAAATAAAGAGTTTAGCATACATTAGTTGACTGACAGACCCACATGGGTCTATCTTTCGGTGGATGATAGTAAATATTCATCACATTTTTCTTTAAAGAATATTCATGATAAATTTGTATCTTCACTTTTTTTAGGGTGTGTATTCACACTCACACACACACAAAGGAGAAAAGAACAAGAGAATGAAGATGAAATTAATATATCCATATGCCGACTTAATTAAAAAGCGTCGACTAACCTGCATGGGACTGCTTCTAGAACTATCATGAGGGTCGAGTGTTGTCCACGTGGTCTTTTAAAAAAAAATTAATTTAGGATTAATTATAAAATTTTCCCCTGAATTATATAGCCATTGTTACATTTTACTTTTCAAATTTCAAAATGGAGTTAACTAATTTAGATCTTGTTTGGGATTTGAGTTCCAACTCAAAATTTTTATCTCAGTTTTTGTCTTTTTTTGAAAAAATTTTTTATCTTTTCTAAAAAGTCAACAAAAATTACTATTAAAACTTAAAATTTTCAAACTCAACTAACGAATCAAATAAAGCCTTCAAATAGGTTGCTATTAGTCATTTTGTTAGTTTAAATAATGAAAATAACATGTGTCAAGCATTCAAATAGGTTGCTCATATATCAAATGTATAATTACTGTCTTACCCTTATTTTAATGCACATTTAAGTTTTTGGATAAAAATATAACAAAAATAAAAAATAACATTAAAAAACATAAATAAACTCATATTTAAAAACAAAATGAAATATCAGATTTGGAAAAAAAAAATTTCACTAATGAAAAAACTAGATATGAACTATTTTTTTGTTCAATTTAAGTTTTTTTTTTTAATTAAGAAGGTATACTTGTGAATTTTTTTGTATTAGAATATTTTTTGCTATGAATTTTTGTAACAATTAGTTCATCTTCTTAATTATTATAATTATGAGTTTTAAACAAAATGTATAATTTAAATTAAGTTTTAAAGATGAGGATTTACTGAAATACCCCTAATTTGTGTATGATTAGTTAACCACAAGTCAACTTCTGTTAAAAAAAAAATGGAACAGAAGGGCTAAATCTATTAATGGAATATAGCTCTGGAACACATGAGGTTACATTTTCAAATTCAAGTGACACAATATTACTAGGACTATAATTTAGGGGGCATTTATGTATTTAATCTTTAATTTTATTAGGTTTAATTTTAATTTAAGTACTTGAAGAATACATATTGCGTCATTTTTACTCCTTAAAACTTAATACATCATACTATTAACTTCGAGTTCATCAAATGCTTCATTATTGGTCCATCGCAATGAGCTTATTCGCAGTTATGCATATCGGTACAGTTGGACAGCTGCAATTACAATCGAAATCGTGCATAATCAAATTTTCTCTATAAAGATTTGAATCAAAAACCTTCAATAAGAATTAAAGCTTTGATACCATTGAATTTCTAGGAACCAAATTGGGGAACAAAGAAAACTAGGGTTTCTCATTGAATTGTGTAATTAAGAATACATCGGAAAAGAAGATTTATATAGACTTGTAGAAATCACATTTAGAAACAAACACAAACACTGCAGTTTCACCTTTTTTCTTATACCAAAACCAATCTCTCTAAAAACATGACCAAACACAATTTTAAAAACGATCTCAACACCATCATTCCCATAATATCCGCAATTCTATTTTTATGCCTAAAACAAAACCATTTCCTAATAATATCCTTATCCTCATTTGCTATGAAGAAAAGAGAAAGAGAGAGAGAGAGAGAGAGAGATTGATTGAAATCCTGAACCTTCAATTGTCTTCTCTTTACAAAAAAATCTTTATTCCTAAATTAAGAAAATTTGTTTTTTCATCTCCCTTCATTTGAAGCTCACAAAATCATAGGATAACAAAAGCATTCGGATCAAAGATATTGGAAGATCAAAAGAAGAAGAACGTATTGAGTAGACAATTCTTACCAATTGTGCATGTTTATGAATGTTATATATATCATAAAAACTACATGTTAAATAAAATCTATACAAAAATTGACAAAAATGAATTAAGATCTAATTGTTTAAAATAATCTCTAGCCATTAATAGAGTATTTTTTTCACTCTAGTAAAGAATTTTTGAATAAGTACTTTTTCTTACATGAACTCAATTTTTAATGTCTTTACTATGACATATATTTGTTTCGACCTTTTTTTTTAATCACTTAATTTTGACATTAATTTCCCTTTTAATCTCATAATTTTGGCATATGAAATCCCCACGTTACCTTCTTTTAACTGGCCATTTGATTCACGAATGAGTTAATGTCGAAATAAATTGCTTCTAACAGAATAACCAACTTGAGAAAATTTTGTCAAAAATAATTGGCCTAAATAGTCCCCGAACTCTTTCAAAGGTAACAGTTTAGTTCCTATTCTTTTTTTTTTTTGGGGCCGAGATGACCCTAAACTTCTATTATTTTCTTGGCTATTTCAGTTCTTTCCGTCAAAAAACTAATAGATTGGTCATGTAAGGAGCATGTTTCATGGTACTTGAAGGTCAAATATGTAATTTCCTAAGGTTTTCGCCCAAATTTTGGAGAAATTACGGTTTCCCTATAGTAAAAGGCGGGGGAGGGGGAGGAGTCAGACCCAGTTGCGGGGGGAAGGGGGCCAAAGGAGGCCAAACCTAGTCTCAGGATTGGGCAATAGATCCATCTGCTCTATACTTCACAATATAAACCCATTTACACCCCACGGGCTTTTTTCCTACAGGCAATTTCACCAACTCCCAAGTTTTGTTTTTTCCAAAGCCTCCCTTTCTACATTCATAGCTTATTTCCATCTATCATTGGATAGAGCCTCAAATAAAGTGGTAGGGATGGCAATGGTGTTAAGGCTAACAAGAAAAGTCCTATGAGATGTTGAAAAAATTTTGAAAGACATGAAATGTGAGAAAGGATATAAAGGTAGTTTTGTGCACTCTCCGGTTCTTTTCTAATAGCAATGGGAAGGTCTTGGTCACTCTTTCTCACATGAGTTTGATTCTCAGTTTGCAATGAAGGTTTAAAACTTGTTACCTCATTTCCAGGATTTGGATTAGACTATTGGGCTTGCACAGATTCAGGAACGACTATCTTCTTCCTTGAAAACACTTTACCAAATCTCACATCCTAAAGAGTAGAACTTGGCTTTTTTGGCATGGGTGAACCTAGTAAAAAAGGACATGGACTCAAAGGAATAGGAGAAAGACACGGGGCTAACCGGAGGATGGACTTTTAGAAATAGGAGAAGAACATGAGACCGGTTGAGAAGAAAGACACGAGACTGGTTGAGTACTCGAACACGAAGGAAGTGTGGAATTTGGACCTGAAGAAGGAAGTGAGGATGAACATGGTAGATCAGGAAGAGAAAGATCTAGATCCCTATCTTCCATAACTGAATTCTCCCCCTGAAGATAAGGAGTATTGAAATAAGACTGTTGCTCATTTAAGGTAACATTTGCTGAAACATAGAACTTCTTTGGTGGAGGATGGTAACACTTATACCCCTTATGAGTCAAAGAATAGCCCACAAAGACACATTTCAATGCCCTCGAATCCAGTTTTCCCCTATTTTGGCTATGGACATGAACAAACGACATGCACCCAAATATTCTAGGGGACAAGATTATTTGTAGTTTTTAGATCATGATAGAATGTTGAGAACATATCCATTGGACTTTTGAAACCTAAGACTCTAGAAGGTAATTGATTTATAAGATGTGTGGCTGTTAGGACTACTTCCCTCCAAAAAGATTTTGGTACAATCTTTTGAAACATGAATGCTCAAGTTGACTCAAGAAGATGACCATTTTTCCTTTCTGTCACTCCATTTTGTTGTGGGGTATTGACACAAGACAACTCGTGAACTATTCCCTCCTTCTGAAAGTATAGAGTTAGGACTTGATTGAAATAGTGCCTAGTATTATCTGACCAAAACCGTTTAATACTGACCACAAATTGATTTTTAACCATGGATGAAAGGTTGGAAGAACAATACTGACATCAGATTTATGTTTGAGCAAGAAAATCCAAGTAACCCGAGTGCAATCATCAATAAATGACACAAACCATCGTGTCCTAGAAACATTAGGAACAGTAGAAGGAACCCAAATATCAATGTGAATGAGATAAAAAGGAATAGAACTTCTTCTATGCTGACTGAAAAAGGTACGTTTGTGTTTAGCAAGTTCACATACTTCACAATGAAAATTTTTAACATCAAAACCTTTAAACAAAGAGGGGAACATAATTTTAATGGTCCTAATTGAAGGGTGTCCAAGTTGGTGATGATAAAGGCAAACTTTCTCTTATTGGATGAAAAAGACTCAAAAATAAAAGAATGAGATAACTTGCTCTTGGTGATGTTTGAATTGCTTAGTGTTTTAAGGTAATAAAGGCCATCCCGTTCTTTAGCATGTCCAATCTTCCTCCTGAATCCTCGTCTGAAATACATAGTGATTATGATGAAAAACCATATTACAACATGAATCCCGAGTGAATTTTTGAACAGAGACAAGATTAGTGGATAATTTAGGGACATGAAGAACATTTTTCAGGATAATTGATGGGCTAATTCTAACATCCCCTACACCTGCTATTGTGATCAAGTAACCATTGGATGTGGCTATTTTCCTATTGCTTGGACGTGGGGAATAAGTGCAAAAAAAGTTTGGTGAATGGGTAATATGGTCGGTGGCTCCTGAGTCCAAGACCCAAGAGTCGGCAAATGTTCTATCTGAAACGTTTAAGCCAACAGAGATAGGAAACTCACCTGCATATGCCAATGAACAAGTACCTGAAGGTTTTTCAAGGCTGCAAATAAGTGATCTCACCCTTTTGACCACTTCTCGGTTGAGACCAACTAGTTCCTAAAAGAAACCCCGTATTACATGAGACAAAACCTCTCAACAAGAAGGGATCCACCAGTCAAATTTAATGACACTCAAGAGAAAAGACGTATGCTTGAGGCCCAATAATGGAAATATACATCGGCACACTAAAATCAAGCACATGTAAAGCTCTTTTTGACAAAACCTTAATAATCAATGGATTTTCCCAATCAATCAAAGGCCAAAACTCAGTAACACTTAGAATACTACTAACTCCGCATAGAAGTAACTCTAGCAGAACCAAAAAACCGTTAAAACTCTGGTCTAATGAATAAACAACCAACTCGGAAGGTCAAGATTTCTCCATTATTATAAATAACAAATAGAAGTAAAACACCCAAAGAAAAGACGACAAAAACATCATCATTATTACATACAAACTTAGACACCAAAAAACAAAAAAAAAAAAAACGAATCACACAAAAAGAGTCTTTACTGATAAAACGAACAAAACGGGATAATATCTCCATAAAATTTTTTAAATCATTCTATCTATACTTCGAGGTTTGAACCTTGTAATTAAACAGGTTCATATTTCAAAATTAAGATTGTAAATAAACGAAAAATCAATTGTACTATTATATTTACATAAATTTTTTAGACTCTCAACTTTAAATAGTGAATTTAAGTATATTACCATCTTAGTTGTGTTGTAGTTTTGGTTGAAAATTTTGTATGGTTCAGATATAACCCAAAAAAAAAAAAAAAAAAAACACTCTGATGTTTTAATTGAAAGTGCAAGTTCTGATGTTGATAGCGACAATGGCTTTGCTGTTACAAAAGCACTGTAAAGCTTCTTCTTCTTCTTCTTCTTCTTTTTTTTATTTTTGGTCAAGATACTTCCATTTTCAATGAATAAATCAGTACTTCAAAAAATATGTTAATTATAGTATTCAAAGTTCAATTTTTTTTTTAAATGTATTAAATGAAGAGATATGTAAGAAATGTCAAAAATTTAAGGGGAAAAAAAGTTTATTTTACAGCAGAAAAAATATTTTTTAATCGAAGACGTCTCTTACTAATTGATTATAAGTTAATCTGCACTAATCTCTGCTAAACTTTTGCTCACTTCACACTTTACCCTGAATTATTTTATTCAAATCACCTATCTAATTTTGTGTGTAAAATAATATCTAACTGATCGTACTATATTATATTATTTAACCAACTACATTATATCATATCATGTTTTTGAACTATAACTTTTTTTTAAAAGCGACATGACATAATTTAATATTTTAGATACTAAAATCGAAAAAACGATGAGTCATAGACATTAATTGAGCCGTACAAAAATATTTATTGTCTATTAGCATTTAATACCAGTTTGGAAACGAAGATTACTTAAATCCCTAGGGTTAACTTGACCAAAAAAAAAAAAGCTCCCGAGTCTAAAGGGGTATTTGGTAGACGAATTTAGTTTAAGATTTTCAAGTTTCAATAGTAATTTTTGTTGACTTTTCAGAAAAGACAAAAAACTTTTTCAGAAAAAAGACAAAAAACTTTTTCAGAAAAAAACAAAAATCATGATGAAAAAAAATACAATTTAGTTTAAAATGAGATATAACCCTAAGCTCTTTTACAACAAATTGGAGGGTTTTTTTTTTTTTTTTTCTGTGACTAAACAAGATGGTCGAAGTGAAACGGTCAAAACCAACAGTTTGTCAGTGCCACACCACAACGAATCAGATAGTTCGGTACTCAGTTCGATATTTTAGTGGTCTGTTTTGAACCGTAACTGAACCAAACAAGTTTGAACGCATTTGCACATGTAGAGAGGAACAATGTTTGCCACCACTACCTAAACCTAGGAACAAGGCGGGCTTCTCACATGTTTTCCTATTCTCACAACGCCTGAAGTACTATAGGTTGCCATTTCAAAACTTATATCAAACGACTACTGAAGACAAGAATAAGATTGAAAGAAAGATCCCTTGTCTCTTATGCAAGTTACTCGAGGTTTGACAGAGCAATCTTTCATCTCGAACGCTCACACTTTGGTTCATGATCACCTTACGAACTCAAATGACTACTCACTAGATTAATTTGGACTTTCACAAATTTGCAACCGGCACAGGAAAATGTGTCATAATTCGAATTTATAATGACGGAGAAACATGGCGCATTCAAGGGGCCAAATTTCCAAGCAATGAGAGGACGGAAGAAAGTACCTACTCCGAAAACAATAAATATGCATAAAGTCAAGTGTCGGCACCGTCGGAGGGTATGCAAACTTAGCATATAAGAAAAAACATGTATACGCGACAGTAAATCTTGTCTTCTGTGTCTGTTGCCTTACAAAGTGCAAGTTATGCAATCCAAAAAACTACTTCCAAAGCTTGCGCAACGACATGTTCTTCTCAGTCTCCTTCTTCATAACCTTGGCCACTGCCATCTCAAAGTCTTCTTGCGTCACGTGAACCCTTCTCTCCCTCAAGGCAAACATTCCTGCTTCTGTGCACACAGCCTGTGGAGAGGAGAACAGAACACGCAATAAGCATTATATTTGAAGAAACCTCTATCTTAAGAACTCGACTATATTGTATGGATCTCATTGTGAGAGAATTGGGGAACAGGCCGGCATAGATAGTTCTCAGATGAAGGCAGGAAAATACCTTAAGTTCTGCACCAGATGCACCATTCATCTTTTCTGCAATTTTCTTCAGATCAATCCCACGCATTAAATTCATTCTTCTTGAATGAATTTTCAAGATGTCAAAACGAGACTGCAATTTTTTAAAGCACGAATGAGTATTGTCATTAAAAGCAACCATAAGTCGTAATTTCGTAAATAGAACTACGAATACACATGTTAAAACTGTATCTATATTATACGGAACTAATTGTTGCGCAAAACTCGAACGAACAAACAACTGCATATTTAAACACTTAAGACACTAGTGAAACAATCTAAGGACTACCAGTAATCAATCTCTATGTGCTGAACACATACATACATACATATATATATATTTATATATGAATTCAAGTGGTGAATACATATGAAAATATAGGCTTAAGCCAGATTTAACTATTCTATTGAGATGAGTTTACCTCCTCATTAGGATTTGGAAATTCAATCTTTCTGTCAATTCTCCCCGGCCTGAGGAGCGCTTGATCCAGAATATCAATACGATTTGTTGCCATCAAAACCTGTAAAAGGTGAAGTTCAGAAAAGGTTTTGGACAGCGTGTAGAAAATGTCTTGACATCATATCTTATTATTATTATTTTTTTTTTTTTGGAAGATCAAATATGTTCATATAACTGAAGTACATAAACATTCTGAACCCATACAGTATAATACCTTGATCTTGTTTGATGCTTCAAATCCATCCAACTGGTTAAGAAGCTCCAACATAGTACGCTGAACCTCACTGTCACCATTTCCGCTACCAGATTCCATTCTCGCAGACCCAATACTATCGATTTCATCCATGAAAATGATAGATGGCGCATGCTCCCTGAAAACAAACAATACTCATTCATTTAACCTAGCAAAGCATGCATTCAACACACACGTTACATATAATTGCTTGAATTGAACTTCAAACATTGTTTTGTCCAACCACCAGTACAGCAAGGTTAATAGAACCTTATACTGGATCCCAAAACCCTCTCAACAAAATCAGATGAATAAAGTAGGTGAGAGAATTGAATAAAACCAGGGGGAGTAAAATAACATGTCAAAAAAAGAAACAAACAAACAAAAAACAAAACAAAACAAACAAACAAACAAAAACAAAGACAAAACAAAATATTCAAATAAGGATCAAATACGAAGACCAAAACAAACCTTGCCATGACAAAAAGTTCTCTAACCATTCTAGAGCCTTCTCCAATGTATTTCTGAACTAATTCAGAACCAGAAACTCTGATGAAGGTACAATCGGTATGATGAGCCACAGCCCTAGCCAAAAGTGTTTTCCCTGTACCAGGTGGCCCATACAGCAGGACACCCTATTTTCAAACGATTGGTAGATTTAGAGCCAAAAACTAACAGCCAGTGCATATCTATAAAGTAATTAACCAAGTTCTATAACTTGAAATCCCGTTTTACCTTTGGTTGAGCTATTCCAAGACTCTCGAACAATTCAGGATGTTTGATTGGAAGCTCAATGACCTGAGAAGCACATTTCAAATCAGGCAGGAATGTATAAATAACGAAAAGAAACTCACTCTTCCTCATAAATTATAATAAAGTAGAATGAATGGACAAAAACCTCTTTGATCTCTTTGATTTGCTGATCAAGCCCACCAATCATATCATAAGTAGAGTCTGGAACTTTTTCAACTTTCATGAGGTTGACCAAAGGATCAACTTTGCTTGGCAAGACCAAATGAAGAACATAGCTGTCATTGCGGAGGGCAACTCTAGTTGATGGGGTAATCTTTGTGATATCAATACTTTTATCAATGTCAACAACATACTTCCCCTCCGGATGAACCTAAAAGCGAAAAGAAACAAAAAATTTTCAGAACAAATACCCTTTATAGTATGAAGTTTCCAAAAACACAACCAATCAGCAGAGACCACCTGATAGTTACCTTAACTAAAACCTTGTTTTTCCCCATTACTTTGACGACTTCACCAACATAGGATCCAGGCTCTTGAAGCAGCTGCAGCTCTTCCCTAAGCATCCTCACTGTTTATTTTGAATAGTTGCGTTATACTACTGATCTACAACTCGATTCCAAATACAAAAATTATAAATTCTCAAATGAGGTATACGTTCAAAATCGAAACGCCAACAATACCATATCTATCCCTTAACATCATACGGAACTTAAGTAAAAAAGAGTAATCAGTTTCATCAGGATTAATGAAACCCACTCATAAAAGCTCAAGTTCTTGTCCTAGATAAACCTTTTGTTCCATCTTTTAGATTGACCCCAAATATCAAACCCAAATAGCAAAAGGATAATCTGGATTTCCTTCTGCCGACAAAATCTATTACATATAAGTTCGCACAGAGTACCAAATATCCATAAAACATAGTTTTTTTCTTTTTCCCCCTTTTTTTTCAAAACAAGTGAAAGAGAGGAAAAAACTTCTTAGTCAGAATAATTCACTCAATCTTGATACTGAATTCGTATACTTAAGGGTATGTTTGGTAGGAAGGAGAGAAAATACGAATGCGGGAGTGGTGGATCACCTAGGTGAGGGAAATGAGGAAAGAGCGAGAGGTCCTTTATCTTACGATGTTTGGTACGCAATCCCTCTTAACAATCTCTCCAATTTGCGACAGATCGAGTCCCCCTAATTCTATTCCTTTCTCTTTTTTCTTTTACCAAACAACAATAAAGATCAAAATCCTTCCATTAACCGCTCCACTCGTACCCTTCCTCTCACTTTTCTCTTCAACCAAACACACTCTAAACGTCTCCTTGAAATTCAAATTGCCCAGTTAAAAGGATTTCTTCACCAAAGTCCCCAAATATCATTTTCTTTTCCTCTCAGAATTCTACAAAGAAAGCAATTCAGACATTTTAAACTATCAAAGAAAAACCCAAATCAATCTCAACAAATCCAAGCAAACCCTAAAGAAACTCAGTAAACCAGCGTCGAAATTCGAATCAGCCCCAAGAAAACAAGGAGAATTATGAGATCAAGAAATTAGGGTTAGGTCAAAAGGAAAACGGACCTCTGGAGTTGAGTTCGTTACGCTGAGCTTCGAGGCGATTGAGGTTGTGGGTTTTCTGTCGGACTTGCAGCTGATGCTCGTGAATGTGCTGCAGGTAGTACTGCCGGAGGCCCTCTCCTTGCTTGCCGGTGGCCTTCGCCGAGCAGGTCTCCTCCGGCATCGCATCGGCATGCTTCGATTCAACTCCGACCACCGCCATTAAAGAGGCTTTTTTCAGCTTTGGCGAGATTTGTGGCTTTTTTTTTTTTTTTTTTTTTTTTTTTTGGGGTCTGGGTGATTTGCTTTTGAGTCTGGTTTCTTTGCTTTGGTTTTGCCTTGCGTATGAAGTCGGTGAATGGAGATGTTCCTCTTCTATTTCTATTTGGGTTATGTGGCTGAACAACCCGGAGAGTCTTCTTATGATGGTAATTTGGACGCTCTGGGCTTTGGAATGGGCTTCGCTCATAACATCTGGGCCTTTAACACAGTGGATCCAAGAGAAAATTACCCAACTACCCACCCTTTTTGTAAATTTTGCCACCCGTTTTTCCTTCTTACTTTTTTGGACAATTTCATTTTTACTCCTAAACTTTGATATTACTGTAACTTTACGAACAAATTACATTTTTTTCATCTGAACTTCAATTTGTTACGTTCTTTTTATCTAAACTTTGAAAATAATTGCAAATTTCCCCCTAAATTAAATTTTTTATGAAAAAAGTGCTCATAACACTTAGTTCTTAAAATGAGTTGGGTATTAAAATATCAAATTATGATGTCACATAAATTAACAACATTCCACGTACTCGTTACTCTTATTTAATGTGAAATTACAAATTTACCTATAAGAGAAAGGTAGGGGAAAAAATAGCAACTAACCCTAAATATTTACTCTTTTGATCTAACTATAAGGGTAACTTTAAAATTTCACATTTAATACCCAAAACTCATATCTCCAACAAGTGTCATTTGTAGTTTTTCATCAAAAACTTAACTGAAGGGGAAATTCATAAATTTTCCTAAAGTTCAGGGAAAACGATGTTACAAATTAAAGTTTAGAGATATTTTATGATAATACCTAAAATCAGAGGGAAAAAAAATGTAAGGTGTTCTAACCTTATTCTCTAAACTTTGAAAACCGGTAGATATGCTCCATGAACTATAAAATAATATCATTTGTATTCCTTCCATTAATTAAATGGATAAAATGGTTGACATGACAATACCAAAAGTATAATTTGATTAAGACAAGCTTCATTTTTGCTATGTATATATTACCAGATATCATCAAAATTACCAGTTACCACTGACAGTGTTGGTCTCTGACTTCGATTGCGAGCGCTAGTTACCATAATATTCTAGTAGAAAATTTTAAATATCCCCCTCAATTTTTTTTTTCACTTTTCAACATGAATGTCATGACATGGATTATGTTCTATAATTGATAGTCGCTTATGGATTAACAATCTTGCATGATTAAAGGAATCACATTCGTTTTAGTGTGTTTGATTATCAATGGATGAGATTCCTAACCGAAAACTGGACGAGTTGGAGACAAAATGTTAAAGAGTAGTTGGGAACATTGATCACATATATGTCATTCATAACTTTACTGAGAAGTAAAATACTGTTCTTATTAGTACTAGTTTAGACTTGAGTAGATGAGATCTCAATTTTGTTTGATATTAGATATAAATAAATCCAATATAATTATGATTGCATTATTAAACAAATTACGAAGCAACTCATAGATAAAGAAGAAATTAGAGTGGTTAACATAGTTTACCCAACTCTAATATAATTATTATAGTGGGGGTAAAATCACATAGTATAACTATATCGATCAACATTGCTCAATAATGTTCTTTGTATTGTGGACATTTGTTTAACAAAATTTTTTAAAAGCTTCTTTTGGCTTTTTAAGTTTAAAAACAGCTTTAAAAATTATCTGGATGATCTATCAAAAGAACTTAGGGCCTGCTTGGTAGAGTTTTTACTTTTGTTTATAATTAATAGAAGAAAAAAAGCAAAAAGTTGGGGCTTCTCAGTAAATATTTGGAAACAAAGAGCTTCTAAAGTCAAAATGATTTTTAAAATTATCTAATAAATCATAAAAAATATTAAAATAGAGCTTTTAATATCTAATTTGAACTTTGTTACAAGTTTTAAAGTTTTCTTAAAAGAACTTTTGTTAAAAGCCTCATTTTTTGACTTTGACAAGAAGAAATTCTGGAGACTAAAAGCTCTTTTGACAGATCATTTAAATACTTTCAGGACCCAACTTCTAGTAAGCTCTGTCAAACATGCCATTATAATCTCTAAAAATGTTTCCTATCAAAACAAATATATATATATATATATTAATTATTCTGTAATAGTTTTTTTTTGGAATAAATTTAAACTTCTAAAAGTTATAAATTTCATTTTAATATCTTTATCACTTATTAGAAAACTTCATATATCATTTTGGCATCATAAGCTCTTTAGTTTCAAATACCTACTGAGAAATTATAATTTTACTTCTCTTGTTCCACTGGTTAAAAGTTAAAACAAAAACTCAATCAAACAGAGTGCAACATTCATTTTGTAGTAACATAAATCAAAGTTAACAATCACAAAATGATTAGTGGTTAATCAAGATTAACTGAATAAGTATTATTAAAGTACTAAGTGGGTCCATTTGCTCCTCTTACCAGCTTCATAATCCTCTTGATGAATTAATGTTAATCTATTAGAAATTTTTTAGTTTCTCGTGATTGTGTAAAATTGCACCATTAATTACAAAATACTATTGCTTATATCTAAGTATTGGATTGTGATTCAACAAAAAGTATTGGAATGTGATTGATAGCAAAGTAAAATTGTAGATTATATTAGGTATTCTATCACTCAAGTAATTCGATACAATGCCTATCATAAATAATATATTATAATACTCTCTAGATACTGATATTGAAGAAGACAGACTATTTTATATTGAAGAAGACAAATGATTGGGTAGATTAAAATACTATTTCACAATGGGACGTATGTGATAACCGATAACTTTTACTGAAAATGAAAATAATTCAGTAGATTATAAAAAAAATATACCGAAATACTCTTCAAAATTGGAGATTATCAATGGTCGTTAATTCATGCAATATCTAGTAGATTATCGGTAGATTACATTTTTAACTAAGTACGAGTAATTTCGATAGACATGTTATGTTGACCATAAATTTATTTAATTGGAAGTAAAAAAAAAAATTTTAAACTACGACGGCTGGACCAATAATACAAAGGCAATCCTAGAAATCATCCAACGAGAATTGGTGTGGACCCTAGGCCTGTGAACCTCCGAGGCCCATAGGCCATACATCGAAAACAGTACTTCCCCTTACAAGTAGTAAAAGGACAACCCCATCCTAGAGATGAAACATATGGGCTGAGTTAGACGAGTTGACAATAGATAAGAATAACAAAAGGACACAACCCACAATAAACCTAGAAAAAGAATGAAAACATAAATGGGCTGAACGATTAAACGAAACAATAAAAAAAAAAAAAAAAGAGAACGACAGTAATAGGACCGCACGTATATGATCGAAATTGGGTCGACATGTTTAACACGAAAATAAATGAGTTGGAAATTGACTGACACAATTGATATGTTTAACACGAATTGCCAGATCTAAATCAGACCCTTGGCCTGTCACGTTATAAGTATAAGTTTGGATTTTCAATCCAAACCTTATTTTTACAATTTATTTTCTTTTTAACTTTATTATTCACGTAATTTTATAATTTAAAATTTAAAAATCTATAATTTTGTAAAAATAAGTTCAAATGAGATGATTTTTTCAAAATTATATAAAATTTTTGAAATGAACAAAATAAATATTAATTGATTTTTTGTTCAAATACATTTCAAATTTTTACATTTTTAATTCAAATAATTTAAACATATCAATAAACGTATAATTAATCAAAATCTAAATTTTACACTCCCAATCTTAATACTAAATCCATGCTAAGACTGAGATCGGCTATCCATATCCTTCTAAGACCGGTCTAGTCCGGTCTGGCCTGATCCATATCTTTACATGGATCAGTTTGACCCATATTTCTCAACAGATGAACCGACCCATATTTACAACACTTGCTTTTGAATTCTCGCCTTTTGCATCCCTAATTATAGGTTAGGGAAGAAAAGCCCAAAACGACACTATAAAAAGGATTCACATCCTTGACTGATGTTTTTGCGCCTAGCCCTTGTTCCAAAGCTCTGTATCTTACATCTTTGTATCTAACTTTTCTGTTTAGTACCTTTTTTTTTTTTTTTTTTTTTTTCGTTGTCTCCTTTTCTTTTTTAGAATTTCTTACTTAGAAATTTCAAATTTTCTCGGTGATTTTCCTTTAGATTTGATCTTACCAGAGCCTTTGTGAAGGGTTAGGAGGTGTGGATCCGCTTCAATTTTCTCTAATCAATCGTCGTTTCCCGCCTGTGTTCCAAATATACCGCCAATTTCTTGCCCTTAATTTCTTTACGATCCTCATTTGGATTTTCTCTAACAAATCTGTAATCGCTTTCCAAATTATATCATCGTTTTTCATATTTTGATTGCGCCTATTTTTACTGAAATTAAAAATTAAAAAAATTTTTTTTTTGCTGTTAGGGTTTTTTTTGGTTGAATTTTGAAATACAGATCAGAAAAAGTAAAAAATATATATATATGCACACACTCTGTTTAAATTTTGAGGGTTGAAATTGTTTTGAGGTCATCATTTTGTAATGGATAAGAAAAAGTTGGCTGTTCCGCTCGTTTGCCATGGCCATTCCCGTCCTGTGGTTGATCTGTTCTACAGCCCAATCACTCCTGATGGCTTCTTCCTCATCAGCGCTAGCAAGGGTACGTTTTATATCTGTATATATGTATACTTATAGACACACACACACACACACACACACAAACACACACACACATATACATACATACATATATGTATGAATGGATAATTTAAAAAAAATAGAGAACTAGTTTCTGGGTTTTCATTTATTAGATTGGATTAGGGTTGTGACTTTATTCTACTGTTTGGGGACATTGCATGCATTTCAGAGCTTAAAAATGTGATTTGTTATTCAAATTTATGGAGAAAATCTGTGTATTTTATTTTAGTGCATTGTAGTAATGCTTATGTTAATGAATGGTGCCGGAATCCTAATTTGTTACTACCAATTCACGTGACTATGAGTTGTCGTCTTTCGATTCATAGATGCAGCTTTGCAATATTTATTCATATGGAAGATATTTAATATCTGGAAAAAAACTGTAGATTCTAGTCCCATGCTGAGAAATGGAGAGACTGGAGATTGGATTGGAACATTTGAGGGGCATAAAGGTGCAGTGTGGAGTTGCTGCTTGGATACCAATGCTCTTCGTGCGGCGACTGGTTCTGCAGACTTTTCTGCGTATGTCTGTTTTCTTTTTCATTTTTGCGTGCAACTTTGTAGGATGATTTGTCTTATTTTTCTTGTTCGGTTTTTAGAAGAATTTTGTATTTTCTTAGCTAGGTTTGGTTACTCAGCCTAAAGTGAAATTCTATCTCATAACCTGTCTGATTCCTTCTAATCATGCATTTAAATCCAAAATGCACGAGTATCACCCCGGCATAGCACTTTGTTTCAGGTTCTTTTTCCCTTCTTTCCTTTGTCATGACAAGGGGGTGCCTTTCGACCCGTTGCAATAGTTTCCTTATGCATAGTCGTAAAGATCTATAGGTTCTTTTTTTGGTTTCCGGGGAAGATAGATTTTTCCTAAAGAGGTGACCACCAAGATGCTTATTATTAAAGGGACAAGCGAGTGCTTTTGGCACATCTACTAATCAGTAAAGGAATGAAATTGTTGTACCTGAATTTCATGTTTGCTAGTATTCAGAGACTTAATTCCTGTAGGCCCCTCAGGGGGAACAATAATTGAGTTCCCATATTAAATTAACTTATTTTCCGAAGGGACGGGGTTAGAAACAGGTCCCAAATCCGATTCACCTTAGTTAATAAATACAAATGTAAGGTTGTTTTTAGTAATCTACTGTTTTTTCCATGATCTCTTAGCTTGGTAAGTATTGATGCTTTGTTTGGATCAGATCTTGAACTCCAATACAGTGTAATACTCATTTGGTTCCTCCATATATGTACCTTCATTTGAATAGTACGGCCCACTAATTTTACTATTCATCCATTCTTTTTCTTTTTCTTTTTCCTATCTACTTTTACCAATCACATCGCATACTCTCTCTCTCTCTCACCAATGCACATTAAAAGGACTATTTAAATGTACAATCCAAACATACATTCTGTTTGAATACAATGATTAAAGGGTACATCCAAACACAATTGCAATACATCCATTACATTGGAATACAAAACCAAGTGAATGTGTGATCTAGAACCTTGGATTTCTTAATTTCTATTCTTTTTATTTCAATAATCCTTCATCAATTTAATTCTAATTACATTCTATTATGGATTAGTAAACAAATTCTTTAATTTTAAGCCTACATATCTTTCTCTTACGTATTGCACTGTCCTCACACAGCATATTTGATTCTGTAGGTTGTGCTGGATCAGGGAAATTCGCTTGTCCTCTACTTTTCACCTTTCTCATTTGTTTTGTGTTGAAAATTATGAGATATTTATTTAATTCATGGATGGTATTTTTGCTTGCTGAATTAAAAACCCACTGTAGATGGTTGAATCGAGTTTGTTTCAGTCTTTATTCGAAGTCTTTATTTCTACTGTAGCTTTTGGATATTTCATAAAGTACTAAAGGTGTAGACAACTAAAATCCCAATGGAAGAAGGGAAATGGTACTGTGTATCATGGTGGAGTTATGGTAAATTGATTAGTAAAAAAAGGAAAAAAAAAAAAAAAAAAAAAAGATGTTGATGTACAATGTCGAATTAACATGCAGGAAAGTTTGGGATGCGCTAACTGGGGATGAACTACATTCTTTTGAGCACAAGCACATTGTTCGAGCCTGTGCTTTTTCAGAGGTAGCTTCTCGTCCAAACTTGCGTCTGTCTATTCTAATTTTGGAGTATTTAACCTTCATGTTAGAAATTTCATTCAAAGGGCAATGTAGGATTTAAAGCCTTTTAGAAATGATTTAGTTGCTTCTTGTGCTAAAAAGATTTGCATAGTTCACTTAGTACGATTACGTGCAAGGTATTACTCTGTTTAAGTTTTAACATAATAGAATCCTCCAAAATAGTTATCGTCTATCGACTTTTATGTTGTGATCTTAATAGTTCCGGTTTGCTACTTGTAGTACCTTTAGTTTTCCGAGATTTAACCCCTATATGTTTGTTCATGTGCATATATTTTTGTATTGAAGTTTTTGTGTGGTGATTTTGAATATCTCATTTGATACTCAATTGACTGGATCTCAGGATACACACCTTTTGCTGACTGGAGGCTTAGAAAAGTTCTCCGAATCTATGATTTGAGTCGGCCAGATGTGGCCCTAGGGAAGTGGACAAATCCCCTGGTTCAATTAGAACCGTTGCCTGGCTCCACAGCGATCAGACAATTTTAAGTTCATGTACTGATTTGGGGGGTGTCAGGTATGCAATCCTAGTAAAGTACTTAATCTGAAGTGTCTTTTTAGTTTTATATGAGAGGCCTGGATGGTTTATCATGTTTGCCCTTTTTCTTATAAACTTTGTAGTTTGTAGTGACCGCTGACTATTGACCATACAGATTATGGGATGTAAGAAGTGGCAAAATAGTTCAAACTCTTGAAACCAAGTCATCTGTCACTAGTGCTGAAGTGAGTCAAGATGGTCGTTACATAACAACTGCTGATGGATCGACCGTTAAGTTTTGGGATGCAAATCAGTAAGTTAAAAGCTCGCATGGTTTCATATTTTATTTTAAAAGGTTCTTCTTGCTTCGTTTACGATGTTTCATACTTGTTTCCAGTTTTGGCCTGGTGAAGAGTTATGAAATGCCATGCACAGTTGAATCTGCGTCGTTGGAACCAAAATATGGGAACAAGTTCATTGCCGGGGGAGAAGATATGTGGATCCGTGTGTTTGATTTCCACACCGGCAACGAGATTAGTACGTGCACCATCATAACTCTATTTCTATCTAACATATAGATGAAAGTTGGGTTTTTTTGTTCTTTAGCTTTAGCCTGAGGACTCTAATTCTGAATCCTTTTCATTTGGGTACAGCATGCAATAAGGGTCACCATGGTCCCGTTCACTGCGTGCGGTTCTCACCTGGAGGGGAATCTTATGCCTCGGGATCGGAAGATGGAACCATAAGAATATGGCAGACCGGCCCTTTGACAAATGCAGACACTGAAGCACAAGGTGCAAATGGATCAACTGGAAAGGTGAAAGTAATTGCGGACGAGGTTTCTCGCAAGATCGAAGGTTTCCAAATCGCGGAAGATGGGAAGTCTGGAGAGAAGGAAGAGGCGAGAAATGAGTGATAACGGCCAAAACATATATAAGATACAGACTAGACTCTTTTTCCTTTTTGGTGCTAATTTTTAATTTTCTGCTCATGTTAAGTTTCCCTATAAATTTAGTGGATTTTCCTTTGCTTTTTGTAATGGCAGAATGTATAAGCAATGCAAAGACGAAACTATATATATATATATATATATGTATGTATCGTTCTTGATCTGAACAGGTTTAAAGCTTTTGAAAATCAATGGAATTTGAGATGTTTTGGCTTTTCAACCCTGTCCTTTTATTTTCCTCAGATTTTTGCTTCTGTTGCTCTTTATTTTACTTCACTTTACCGGTCTGCATTGCAGAGACAGAAAACTAATGGAAGTTTTACTTCGAACTTGCAATACTGTTTGAATTCTCTCGTACAATTTTAGGGTGTTTGGCACACCAACTCAAAACACTCATCTCAAAATTTTTTGTCTTTTTCCTAAAAATTTTTTTTATCTTTTCTGAAAATTCAAAAAAATTTACTATTGAAACTAAAAAATCTCAACTCAAACTACTCCACCAAACACTCTTTTTATGTCAGGGAGTTTCAAACGTAGGACTTTATATTCTGTACCATCGGTATTGCAATATTGTTTAAATTCTCTCATAACAACTTATGTCAGGGAGTTGGTTCGGTTATGATTATATTAAGATTGTAAATTTTTAACATTGACATTTATCGATGTGACATTTGAATAGTTAATTCAAGGATAATGCAAGATAAGAAATAAGAATTCCTACAGTCATGGTGAAATGTTGACGGTAAATTACTGATACGTGGTTGCATTTATTTCACGAGCAGTTCCATACATACGGCGACGTGGGATCCTCCTCTGTGAGAGGCAGACTCTGGGCCCTGATTAGGGTTAGGGCTCGTTTGTGGGAGCATTCAAAACCACATTTTTAAAATCTTTTTTTTTTTTTTGTTTTTTAACTATTCATATCTCTAAATCTCTATAGTAAACTTAAGTTTTAAAAATTCATAACTTTGTTATTTTAAATTGAATGATATGATTTTTTATTTTTGATTTTTAAATTATATAGAATTTCAAGAGATACAAAACAAGATACATGTTGATGTTTTTTTCGAACATATTTGAAGATTTTATACTTTTTCATTCATACAATTTTTTTCAACAAATGTACATTTTTAAAAACTCAACTCATCTCTAATCAAAATATCTTCAAAACTGTGTCTCCAATTATCCCCGAAACAGCACCTAAATTTCAACCCAAAAAAAGAAAGTGAGTGTCCACGAACTCTTCAAAACCGATCAATTTGTTCAAATCAAACCAATCCATGTGAATTGGGTCAGGTGTAGTTCTAGTTTTAGTTATGGTTTGTCAAAAGGGAGGGGGATTTGGGGTTTTAAAAACCGTAAGTTTCGAATTTGATCCTTGATCGACGTAAAAATTTAGTAATAGGTTATTTATATAGGAAAGTTAATACATAAGGGGTCCAAATTGGTCACATACCGAAAAAAAAAAAAAAAAAAAACCTTTTAGCCGCAAAAACCAAACAAGCATACACGCGCGCGCATATATATAGATATATATATATATTTTCTGGTTTATATATATATTCTTTTTCTTTTTGGCTGGAATATAGATATATATTCATACATTTTACTATCTAAATATGTATATACCTTGAAGGTCTCAAATACAGCATTGGGTGGCGAGTGACACTTACGTGGTAGGAGGCTCACGTGAGCAAATCGACAAGCGGCAAAGCCATGGGGATTGGGGCTGACAGGCAGGGATGGTAACGGAAAAGGGATGGGGCCATTCTAAAAGGTTCGTTTGAGTCAAAAAGTCATTTTTGTTTGGTTTTAAGGCGTTTAAATGTGTAATTAAATTACCATTAGGAAAAAATGAATAATTTTCAAAATAGTGTTTGGATAGATGTTAAAAACAACAAATTTTTTTGCCTGGCATGCTTTCTTTGGCATCCTTCCTTGTTTGGCATGCCCTCTTGGTTTGACTACTGATCAAGTTGTGATTTTCACTGCTGTAGGATGGAGTGTGTGGTGGACCTGTAATTCTGGTGTCTGTGAATCCGACATTGTGATTTTGTCTCTCCAGGAGGGTGGCGAGGTTGTTCAGTCCCCATGTAGCCGAATGCATCGCGCTGAGAGAAGGCTTGGAAATGGCTTCTGATTGTGGGGTAGCTGTTGAGAGTGTGGAATCGTATGCAGTGAATGTTGTTAAAGCAGTCAACTCCTTGAGTTTTCTTGATGAGGCAGGGTCGATCATAGATGATATTAAAGCTAGTCTTTTCCGGGTTGCTGATGGTACTGTTTGTGTCATATTTCGCTTCTGATAATATGGAAGCTCACCTGTTAGTTAATTTTGCTTTTAAATGTTCTAATAAAGTTTTTGATATAGATGTAATTCCTATATCAATTGGATCCGCTATTTTAGCCAATTTGGATATTTAATAAAATCCAAACTTTCCCTCAAAAATGGTTTTCTAACAAATCTAATAAAAACTTAAGGTCATGACATATTTTAACAGGTACATGGATGATGATTAATTATTCTCTTTAAATGCATTAAAAAACATCTTCTTAATTAAAATGAAAAAAAAAAAATTATGACATTAAAAAACTTGAAGTAGAAGAGAGAAACTTTTAAATATGAAAACATTACTTTGTAAAATAGATTTGAAATGGATGAAAATACGGGCTAATTTTACAAATGGTCCTCATTTTCATTTTGAAATGAGATTTCTTTTTCAGAACATGGATACAAAATACATTTTTGTATGATATTTCTTTTTCAAAAGGTTGATATAAAATACAATTTTTGTTCAAATATGAGAGTTAAAACATTCTTTTTCAAATTCACAAGTTTATAATAATTTAATTCTAAAATGTGCAAATTATCATATTCCCAACATCATAATGAAATTGTTCTCTCGGCACAATCAAAATTCCAATCTTAGTTATAGTTTTATGATATATCTTTTTTAAATGATACTTTGAGGACATGTAATTTGAATTTAAAAAAAAAAAAAAAAGAAGTATGCAATCTTACGAAATCTAGTGAGATATAACTAATAAGGTATTAATAACAAGTTTCTTTTTTCAAAAGTATATTGTTTTTATGGTAATAGACAAGGCATATTATTTTTTTTGGGGGGTAATAGATAAGATATTTTGTTTTCTGATTACATATATACTTTTAATCTTATGATATCTTACTCGTCTAAGCAATTATATCGTGGAAAAAATACTTTAAATGAATCATACTAATTTTTTTTTTTTTTTTTGTTTTTGATGAATACTAATTTTTATGTTACCTATTCATTGTCTTTCCGATCTTCATCCATGGTTGATTACTCACAAGACCAACCGTTCAGCCAAAAAAAAAAAAAAAAAAAACCCACACGACCCCGCATTCGAGAGAATCTCTTGTGGTTCTAACAAAATTGAAAATGAAATTCTTAAAAGTTCTTTTTAGGATTCTTTTAAAAAGTAAATTATTAATTTGATCCCTATTTTTTTTTAAATGAAATTATGATTTGATAAAATAATAAAACTCTTTAAAAAGTACAAAATAATCATTTTTATTGACATGGATTAAAAATATAATAAAATATGCCACACACTAACATATGATTTACTTTTATTTTATCAAATGCCCCTAATTTATAGATATATGTGTCACGTGATCAACTATATCCAATTTTATCTCTATTGATAAAAGAAAATGACTAATTTGCAATATTATAAAGAGTTCTAGGAGCTTTTAACAAAATGGTTAATTGCTCGTTTGGTCTATGATCTTTTACAAAGTTATGATTTGATCTTTAATTTTTTTTTTTTTTTTATAGCTAAAAAGTCTCTAAACCCTTTAAAAAGGTGCAATTTGATACCTTCTACTAAAAAAAGTTAAAATTTAACTAAAAAAAATGTCAATTAATCACAAATGATTAAATATTAAAGGGTAATTGAGTAAAAAAAAATTTAGCATGTCTATTCCATCTAATTTTTAACATTTGTTTGGAAAAAATGACCAAATTGCACCATTTTAAAGAATTCAATGACCTTTTAACCATAAAAACAAAAAGATTGAGAATCAAATTGTAATTTTGTATAAAAATTAGGGGACTAAATGAGTAATTTATCTATAACAAAAAAAAACAAAAAAACAAATGTTGAGGGTAACTTTGTAAAAAATTAGGACCAAACGCACAACCGTTTTATAAATTCATTTTGTGATAATACATTTTTGAAAATTTTTTTGATAGGTAATAATTAGCAATAAGAACACGAAATTGAAAAGAAAAAAAACATGAATGATATAAATTTAAATTTCATTATATTAATATAACACAAAAAATTAATATTAGACTAATATGATATAAAATTAATTAAAATTTATATTATGTTATAATAAATAAAGAATTTATGTCATATTAATTATTAAAAAAATAGTTAGTTAAATAATTTTCTCAACATTTATATAAAAAAAGATAAAAAGAAAATCTAGGGACTAAACTCCGATGAATAAATATGATTGTTATCAGTTATCACACATTATGTTGTTACGAAGTTCAAGGGGGCCAACGACAGAACGACTCAAAGCTACTGGCTTTTCCATTCTTTATTTTATTCTTCTTGAAAACAAAACAAAAAAACAAAAAAGAAGAAGCAGGACGAATCCCATAATTGTAAATTAACAAACAGACGAGGGTCAGTTCCGTCATTGAAGATAATCGAATAAGTAAATCCTCCGAGGTTCACTTGGACCACATTCGGGTCTCCCTTTCTCTGTTCCCTCACTCTCTCTCCAACTTTCTCTCTCTAAAAGTATCTCAGAAGAAGAAGAAGAGAAGGAGAGTAGTAGTTGGGTTCGGGAATTGACTTAGAAGAAAACTGTCTTTGTGTTTGTTTTTGTTTTTTTTTTTTTTTTTTTTTTAGTTTTTTAAGGAAGGAAGAAAAATGTCGGGAAAGGGGGCGAAGGGGCTGATTACAGGTAAGACGTCGGCGGCCAACAACGCCAACAAGGACAAGGACAAGGACAAGAAGAAACCCATTTCTCGCTCTTCTCGTGCTGGTCTTCAGGTTTTTCTTCCTTTCTCTCTTTCTCTCTCTCTTCTTTGTTTTTCCTTTCTTGGCTTTTTTTTTTTTTTTTTTGCCCCCTTTGCTCGAGAGATTTTCTTTCTGGGTTTTGATTTGTTGTTGTTTTGCTTTTTTTTTTTTTTCCTTTAATTTTTTATTGCTAGTTTGTGACCCTTTTGGTTGTTGAGAATGGGTTGTGTTTATGTTTGTGCTTTGTTTCAACAAGAAACAGAAAGTCTAACAAAAGAATTATAAAAGGAAAAACTGGACTGTAAAAGTTGTTAAGTCCTTTTTCTTTTTCTTTTTTCTTTTTTTTTTTTTGGGTTTATAGATAACAATATTGTTGAGCTAACCCTAACTACTCGGCTTAACTGTTTAACAAGTTGAGTGAGTTCTTTATGTTTTGGAGACAGACCAAAAAGAATGCATGAATGAAAATATATGAGAATAACGTTATTTAAAAGCAATAACATTATTAAACAAAATTGCATTCTTTTGGTACCCGATTGACCATATTGTTGTTAGATTGTGAGTTTGTCGCACGTCGCTAAGTTACGGGATCTTTGGTGGGCTCCCTCTCTCCTTGAGCTAGCTTTTGGGTGAGTGCTCCCCGAGCCCATTTAACAAATATCATTTTATATTCTATTCATTTGAGGCTTGTTTTTAGGAGACTGATTCAGCAAAGACCGAAGATAGTCCTATATAATTGTTGAACGTTGTGTCTAATTAGTTTATAAGTCAACAATCTTCTCTGTGTTTGATATTGTTTGTGATTAAAGAAGTAATAGCCCTACTGTTACTGATGATGTCAAGTGGTATGTCTTATTTGCATTATTTGATTTTTGGCGGCTCTATACAACAATGTATTGGTGATTCTGTTTCGAGACTTTTAGCTGAGGCCAGAAGTAGATATCCTTCAAAATTGAAATGAGACGTTTGTTCTTTTTCCTTAAGCAAGGATTTGATCATTGTTCGCGGTGTAATTAGAAAGATCTGATTGAATTTAAACAATGAACATGCTGCAACCTTTGAAATGCCCCTAAGTTATCTATTTCCGCCTACTTACTTTCATGTACGCTAAAGCCACATTTTGTTATGATATTATGTTCCATACTCGCGCGGAAGAACTTGTATCGAGCCTTTTCTCTTCAATCTATGGTCCGAACTTCTGGTCCTTGTTATATTTCAAATTGCACTATTTTCTTCCAAACTTCAAAAAGTTTGCCATCTCGTATGTCTCCATGTAAACTTGAATTTGATCGAATACTTGTTTGCATATTTGCACGGTAGCCTCCAATTTGGATGCCTCTGAGGGCATGTTAAATTGTATGCACCGACTTATCTTGTTCAGTGATTAGTACCGTCGCTTCAGTTCTTTTTTCCCCCCATTCATTGTATCTTTTTGTATTTTCGCCATTTTGATTCATCAACATCACCTTTCCACCTGTTTCAAATCACTACATGCATGATGGAGTGGGCAGTAGTAGATAATGGCGTTATGCCAATTTTGTTGCTTTAATTCTGCCATAAGTCAAATTACCATCACCATCAGAATTTTTTTTTTTAATCCCAATTTTGAATTATGAATTAGTCGTCTGATATTGTTTGCAGTTCCCTGTTGGTCGTATTCACCGTCTTCTAAAATCGAGGACCACATCCAATGGGAGAGTTGGAGCTACTGCTGCAGTTTATTCTGCAGCAATCTTGGAGTATCTGACTGCAGAGGTATTGGAGTTGGCTGGCAACGCTAGCAAGGATCTCAAGGTGAAGCGTATCACTCCCAGGCATCTTCAACTTGCCATCCGCGGAGATGAAGAACTCGATACTCTGATCAAAGGAACCATTGCTGGTGGAGGAGTGATTCCTCACATTCACAAGTCGCTCATTAACAAGTCGTCCAAGGAGTAAGCAAGCTCACAAACATGGGTTTTGGCTGCAGAGGTGGACCGACCGGTTAGCGGACTGTTTCTTCTGCTATGCTATGACTGAAATCATGGATTTCTTTTTCGGTTTTGGTATTAGAGCAGGATCGTCCAGTTATGTTCTTAATTTGTTTTTTAGGAGGGGGAATTTGATTTTTCTAGATTCTAGACTCATATCTGTTTTCAGCACTGATAATGTCTTTAAGATGAATATTCCTGTGTTTACCTTTAGGTTTACTTTAGAAATCAGATTCTCTTGTACGTGTTTCAACTTTCAAGTCAAAGTCACGGGTCTTGTTCTGAATTTCCAGTTTTACCAAACTGCTTGTTATGACTCCATGAATTGTCCTATTAAATTACTTATTTGGTCCCTAACCCTTTTTGATTTTTTTTGGGCTAAAAGGTCTCTCTCTCTCTTTTAAAAAAAAAAAAAAAAAACCCTTTAAAGGGTACAAGATTGTCCTTTTTATTAGTAGATGTTAAAAATTTAACAGAAAATGTTATATTAATCTCATATGATTTACTATCTAAGATAATTAAGAAAAACAATTTACATAATTCAACTTACAAGTTACAAGTGTCGTACATATCAATTCCATCCAAAATTTTAACCTTTGTTAGTAAAAACGATTAAATTGCATTAATTTAAAGAGTTCGAGGATTTTTAGTTTAAAAAAGAAAAAGTTGGGATCAATTTGCAGCTGCATAAAAAGGTTACGGATTAAACCAAAAAAAAACCAACTACGCTCCACCAAAATAACTCTTATAATAATCAGAAAACTAAGAGGCAAATCCAGCTTTTGTATTAACCTTCGTCTAGTATCTTAGTTCCAACTTAAATTTTTATATCAATTTTATTTTTTCAAAAAATCTATGGGGAGTTTGGTGGAATAGTTTGAGTTGAGATTTTTAAGTTTGAATAGTAAATTTTTTGAATTTTCAGAAAGACAAAAATTTTTGGAAAAAGACAAAAAAAGTTTGAGTTGAGTTGATTAAATAGTGTATCAAAAAAGTCCTATAAAATTTATAACTAATTTTTTAAAAGTCAATAAATTATAAGTTAAAATTTCAATTCCAATCGTCAAACTAAATGAATGCTTAATTGCCCAATATCAAGGGGCTTTTTGGTGAGGTAAATGCTGGAAGGATTTTGTCTGGTTCTATCTTTTAAATGCTTGCTGGTGGGGTGAATATAGTTGTGCGGAAGGCCGGCTTTGGTCTGACATCACCATCAGTCAAAGCTGTATTTATTGGAAATGCTATATTGTAGTCAAAGCTCGTGTTTTTCAAATATGCTGAGCTTATCCGTGTGTTTTTCTAATAAGATAAAATTCATTCATGTTTTTCTATTCAGGCAAAATATATTCGTAATGCTATGTGAACAGATTTATTTATTTATTTTTTTTAAGGTAAAACTGACTTTTTTATCAACCGACAAAATATTTGTTTGACAACGAAAAACTTGGGGAAACATCCAACCAGAAACTAAGACTCGTGGTAGAAATAACAAGACTAACCAAGAAGTGGGTCATTGAATTCCCAATTTGGCTATTCTCACAGCAAACATTATCAGTTCACATACACGAAAAATGTCTTCGATAACATTCGCATTTGAAGATCGTTGCATAGGATTCTGAATTGAAGATCAAAATTGATCATTCTCAAATTTAAGAAAAATTGAAGGTCAAATTTACCACCTTTAAGGGATTTCACTCTCGAAGCACTCACATTTTCCTTTTTCCTTTTCAATGAAAGATGCAACTAATTTTGCTAAATATAACATAGGGGTGAATTTTATGTGATTAAATAAATAAATAAAAACATTTTTCTGTCCGTTTGGGGATTTCGAACATTCTAAATGCTAATTATCTAGCTAGTGGAATTGGCAAAGGGTCCATGAGCTGGTTAACAGGGAAAAGGATGTAGCGCTTGTTTGATTCAGACCCACAATTCAAACCCTTTTTAAAAGTGTTTTCTCTTGCAAAAATTTGAATATTCCGGTCAAACTTACATTTCAAACCTATGCTATAAACCACGATTACATTCTACTTCCGAGTATGTCCAGATTGTGCTTCTGTTTTTTCTGTCTCTAATTGATCATTATGTCCGGTTTGTACTTTGTTGGAACTGTTTCTGCTATTTTTCCGTCGTTGAATGTCTCCACCAAGAAGAACAGCCCCAATAGTTATTCCACTCACCTCTCATTATCAGTGGCGGAATCAGATTGCAATACTTATAAAAGCCTTAATGCTCGGAACCAAAAGTGCAGTATCTGTGTAGCTTTCAAGCTGTTCTATGCTTGGTGAAAAAATAGAATAAAATAAAATAAAAAACCAGACAAATTCATTCACCTAGTAGAGTGGGGTTCGAAGCAATAATGAAAAAAGGCGAAGAGAAGATAGGTTTACATAGGACCTTCCAACTCAATTCTCATAAAAATCCGTCACAAATGTTTCTACAATCTAGCAGTCAAGCAACTCGTACGGTGATCCTATTTAAAAATGCTCAAAATGTAGTCACCTAGACTAGACTGCCAAGAATCCACATACCAAACAACTCAAGACAATGCGTCAATGCCCCCCCAAAAATAAAAAATAAAAAATGTAAATTATCCTGCTTGCATTAGACCCGAGGACCGTCACTACGAAAATAAAGAAAAATTTCCAACATCCAAATCCAAAAGATGATAGGTTACTAAATCATCCAGATAGCCAGCATCATCAACCAAAATACAATGACACAAGAATGAGGAGGAAATACCACAATTTGAATTGAAGTTTTAGATAGTCGACACCTTTGGAACTTCTACTGGGAACTGGTTGATCTCGTCCATCCATGGGCTCTTTTCCTTTGCGGGATCTATGGTCCTCAAAGACTTCCACACAGCACTGTTGCACTTGAACCCTGACCCGAAGGCGATTTGCCATGTCCTGTCTCCTTTCTTCATCCTTCCCTTGGCTTCGGAATAAGCCAATTCATACCAAAGAGAGCTGCTTGAAGTGTTTCCAAATCGATATAATGTCATCCTCGATGGCTCCATGTGCCAATCGGATAGCTGCAAGTTTTTTTCCAATTCGTCCAAAACAGCTCTTCCTCCAGCATGAATGCAGAAGTGCTCGAAGGCTAGTTTGAAATCGGGGATGTAAGGCTTGATCTTCATCTTGAGAACTTTCTTCCCAATCAATGTAGCAAAGAAAAGTAGCTGCTCGGACATTGGCAGGACTAGAGGACCTAAAGTGGTGATGTTAGTCTTTAAAGCGTCGCCCGCGACTGCCATCAACTCCTTCGATAGAGAAACACCTATCTTCCCTGTGGAGTCTTCTTCTTGGGTAACACAGGCAAAGCACTTGTCATCAGCACCCTTGTGAGTACGGACGGTATGTACCAACTGGTATTTCGATCTTCTCCTGTCGGACCTTTTGTTTGAGAGCAATATAGCAGCTCCTCCCATTCGGAATAGGCAATTTGAAACAAGCTTTGACCGATCGTTACCAAAGTACCAGTTCAATGTGATATTCTCCATGCTAATAACCAACGCATAGGAGTTGGGATGGACCTGAAGAAGATCCTTAGCCAGATCAATCGAAAGAAGACCCGCACTGCAACCCATCCCACCAAGATTATAGCTAATTATGTTCCCTCGAAGCTTGTAATGATTGACAACCATAGCTGAAAGTGACGGAGTTGGATTGAACAGGCTGCAATTCACAACCAAGATTCCAATGTCCTTAGGCTTCACTGAAGTCTTATCCAATAGTTCATCAATTGCACCAAACATCACAAGTTCCGCCTCTTTCCTAGCTTCTTTCATCGACGGATTCGGAGGAATGTTGAGCACAGCCTCCGGAAGGTAAGTAGAATCCCCAAGGCCAGATCTCTCAAGGATCTTGCGCTGGAAGTCCAGATTCTCCGGTGTAAAAGTACCGGTCATCCGAGACTGGTCCATAAAAATCTTCTTCGTGCATTTGCGGGCTTCTTCAGGCTTGTAGCAGGAGAAGTTGACGAGATAAACGGGGCGAGGGCGGGTGAGGAAATAAAGCGTGCAAAGGAAAACGAGGAGGGTCGAGCAAATGATAACCGAAATTAGGTTGAATTGGAGATGCTCCCAGAGATCATAAAGATCTTGGAGGGAAAATGTGGAAAGCTGAGCTGCAATTAGGACCAAAAGAGGGGAAAGGAAGAGATACATTCCATGGGTAATAAGGTAATGGTAACCGAGTTTAACATATTTTAGTTTGACGGATTTTTTGAAGTCTGGGAGGTTTCTTGATGATGATGATGATGAAGTTGGGTTCAAAAGGGTATCTGGTTTTGGCTCACTCATTGTTCACCTGGTAGACATTTTCAACAAGATTAGGGATTTGGGTCACAACAAAATTCAATTAAAAACAAACAAATAAATTGAAAACAGAAGGATAGCAAAAGGTTTTACAACATGGGCAATACTCAGATTGGAAGAAACTCACAAAAGATGGGCTTTTTTTTTTTTTTTTTTTGGATAATTTTCCAAGACATAAGCATAAGAAATTCTTTGATTTACCAATTTAAAGAGTACAAAAGCTTTATCTTATTTATCTCTATCTTGTTGATGAAATCTAGCCAGATATCAGCAAATCCCAGATCAGAATTTGAACTAGTTTCATCATAAAGATAATGCAGAAGAAAAAACATACAAAAAAACACAATTAAAAATCTCAAACGAAAAGGAAAAAAAAGAAAAAACCGGAAAAAACAAGCAGAGCCCAGATCGAAAACTAACCTTTAGACGCCGAATTCGACCACAACGTAGGAATCTGGCCTGAGAAACCAAAGGGGAAAACAGAGAGAAAGCGAGAGAGAAAACAAAAAAGTAACCAGTATTTTATACAAGAATTTGAATTTCAAATAAAATAAAGTTTTATATAAATGTATAAAAATGTATGAATAGGAATAATGCGTGGGGGGAAAGGCGAGGCATAAATAAATTTATAGAAAAGAGAAGGAAAGGAGAGAGAAAACACATGTGGACAGTGTATTGTTTGATTTGTGGGACGCATCGACGACGCCGATCACCACGCGTTTTGTCAAGGCGGCACTTTCCCTTGTTCCTTTTTGACTCCCTCTTTCTTTTTTTTTTTTTTTTTTTTTCAAGGAAAAATTTGACCTTTCTTTATCATCGGATCTAACGGTGCCGATGAGCCCAAGATTATCTCGAATTATTGATTATTTGACTTTGGTGGAGTATGAGTACGAATTGTCTACCATTTAGGAGCCTAATTGTATTTTTTTTTTTTTTTTAAGAGCTTCCTATCAGAGAATTCTCATTTTATTGGAATCACTAATAAAGGTGAACATGTGAGTTGTATTAAAGAAAAGTACGTGTAAAATTTGGTTGCACGTAGAAGGAACAGAGTTTTAATTTTTATTTTTTAATTAAAAAAATAAAAATTATGATTCTTTAATTAAGTGTTTGGAAATATTTTTAAAAGAGCTCTTAAGTTTAAATGGCTTTAAAATTGTTTAATAAGTAATTAAAATGTTTAAACAAAATTTACAATATCTAACTTAAACTCTTATACAAATTTTAAAATCTATGTATAAGAACTTTTTCTTAAAATCATATGTTATGTCTTTTAACAAAAGATTTATTGAAGACTAGAAACACTTCTTACAGAACATCAAAATACTTACAAAAGTAGCTTTTGAACTTAGAAAACCAAAAACATCTTCTAAAAAGCCATGCCAAACAAGCCCATAATCTAATAATAATTTCATGTTTGACTTCACCAGAAGATAAAGAGTACGATCATCCGTCCCCATATTAAAAAATATCCAATAATTAAATAAAAATAAAAATTTGTGATGAAGATATTAAAATTGTAACAAATAGTAAATTTGAGAAGGCTTTGCATCATTTAATTACAGGAAAAAGTAAGACATTTTTATTAATCGAAAGTCAAATTTGATTTTTTTAAACGAAACGAGACATATAATTCTCTCGTTTCTAGATTTTAAATCTAGGAACTCATCTCTAAACACTTCTTCTCCCACCTGCTCACCTAGCGCAAAGGTCAAATTTGGTAGAACAACCCTTGGCTCTTCCGTTCAGACCATTATACCCACGTTTGCTTTTTTTGAGATGGGGGCTTCTTTTTTTTTTTTTTTTTTTTCTCCTCATAAACCAACAAAGACAATATAAAGGTGCAAAAAAAAGCCATCGCCCTTAAGGCCATCACGGTGCCTCAATTGTGCATCGAAGGTTGTGACTTCATGGAAATATCAAAAAGAACAAATGGATAAACAAGTTTATATATATATATATAAAGGACAAAAAATAGAAAAGGGTTTCAAGTCTTATAGATTAATAGATATATTTTGAAAAATAGATCACATAAATGAATAAAAATTGGCTGGAATAAATCAAATAGTAGACTGCTAAACAGATGTGTGAGAAGGAAAAAGAATTAAGTAGGGGTCAATTTCGATGGGATAACTAGAACAAAAAGGTAAACTACTTCAGTCAGTCAATTAGAAAAATTAGTATCTATCAAGGTTATATTTGCTAAAATAATATTTTAGAGAATTGCAAGAATAGCATGTAAGTTGGATGCACAAGAGAGAGATTATTTTGATAGGACAAATCAACAGGGAAAAAAAAATATATCAGTAACGCTGGAATCCACCCTTACGGGATCCCACTACTACGTCGCACGTTAGACAATCACATATAATATAAGAAACAAGTGGAAAAAAAAAAATAGAGAGAGAGAGAGAAGAGAGAGTCATAATTGAAAAAGGAACTGCACCACAATTGGTTGCTTTGTCATGTTTTTGGAATCGTAAGAAAAAAATTTAGGGGCATCTCAAAAGAGAATATATATATATATATATATATATATATAGACACACATATTTGACTGAAATTCATAAATTTTTTTTTTTTTTATTAAATTTTATTTATATTTTTTACTTAGATAAAAAAAAAAAAAAAAAAAAAAAAAAAAAAAAAATAAAAAAATACATATTTGACTGAAATTCATAAATTTAAAATTGAACCCAATGTCTCATGGTGATGTCTTGGGGAATCAAGCATGTGACACAATGATCCAATAAAAATCAAATGGTTATAAGTAACAAACAAAAAAGAAAGATTAATTAATAATAGACAAAAAATTGCTTGAGTATGTAGAAATGAAGTATACAAGACTTATAAATAAAATCGTGCTATCGAGTGTGTGGGTTGTCGCCGGTTTGAAGCCGCTTTTTAGGGGGATTTTTTCTTTGTTTTCTGCCGTAGATCTAGGTCGTGTCCGACGTGAGTTCCCGTTGAAACTCCAGGGGCTAGGTCGTGGATGGGAGGCGAGGCAGGTGGTTCGACGCATGTACCCCATGCACTGAAGTGCTTCCTCTGTTTTTGATGCTGCTTATGGTTTTGTTTCCCGCCAGAGCTCTGGCCATTCTTCACTTCTATCCGGCAATGAGGGACTCAGTCTTCCTTGGTTGATTTCTTGGGTTTTCCCTTGTGTTTGTGTTGTTTGTTTTGTGTTTGTAATAAGGCGGTGGTTTCCCCAGTCCCTTGTTTGTTTTGTTGTTGTCTACTAGAATTTGGTAATTGATGGAAGGCCATTGGTTGGCTAGGTTCAATTTGGTGGGCGGAACTTGCTTTCGCTTCACCCTTTGTAGGAGCTTGGCTTCGTTGTTGGGATAGGGGTGTGCTCCGACATTTCCCGATTAAGCTGATTATCTATGTGGTATTCTGTTGGTTTATGGTGGTCTCAATTTCACCGGGTTGGTTTTTAAGTCATTCAATGACTTTCCGGTATTGCTTTTCTAGTTGTTGCTTTTGTCGGCTTTGTCCCTCATTTGTATTTCTAGCCCTTTTGTGGCTTTTAATAAAATTTCTCCTTTAGTAGCACCAAAAAAAAAAAAAAAATCTAGCTTTTAAGGATAAAAGAGCGTAAACACCTATAAATTATTTTACAGTTTTTTTTTTTTTTTACATTAAAATCATGTTAAATTAAATTTTGGCTAATTTATTTCTTGTTTATCAAATAAAACTTTCTCATAACAATTTATTTAATTAATCTATTTATTTTAATATTAGAGAAAGGCATCCATGTGAAACTATTAATTTGGTAGGAATAGATGACACAATTCCCGATGTATAAACATTAATGTCCCTCTAAATTACCCAAAAAAAAAAAAAAAAGAGCATAATACATCTAATAATTGAGAAACCAAATATAGTATTTTTTTTTTTCCATCCTTCACCCAGGAATGTAACTTGTTAAGAGAGAAGAGCATATATTTATAGTTTCTAACGGATAAGTTCAAGTGTTTAGAGTGAGTAAAATTTTAGTTTTAGGAGTTAATTAAAAAGCGTACTTACAAAATACAAAATTATTGATGAGATAAGCTTATGCACTTCCTAATACTGTTCTTTTTTTTTTTTTAAATCACTGAACAAAATAGAAAATACGTTCTTATCTAATGACGAAGACAAGAAATTTTATTAAGGGAACGAATAACTATATGGGAAAATCTCGATGGATATAGGTTAGATTTTTCAATTTTTTGGGGGGTTTATGTTATTTTTTAATACAAAACTATGCATGCAGATGTGTTTGTGTGTGTGTGTGTGTGTATGCATAGTTTCCTCCGTCATTTTTCTTATCCAAATAATAATAATAATAATAAACGGCAAAGAAAAGATGTTGAAAATCTGAAATGAGCAGTTGGACCTAATGGACCAAATCTCTTCACGTGTTCCCTGATACAAGTAATCATACAAATTCGACACGCTGTATTCCGAGGGGGGAAAATTTTTTGAAACCAGGAGCATAATAATCCGTAGTGCATGACGTGTCTCTGTTTATGAAAGATTGAAGAATGCTACAGAATAAAGAAAACAATTTTACGTCATAATAATTATTGGGATCAGATTTCTATCTTCTCATGATATTATGATTGGATCATTACAATCACTAGATCAACAGACAAACCGCACACAATGAGGCATGACAAATTAAGTGCTTTTAATCTTAAACATTCAGCTCAGCCCAATGAACGATTACCATTCGCTAGAAGAGCGATGAACGATGAATGATGACCCTCGGCCATTTGGTCTCAATTCCTTTGAAGCCCATAAATTTGCCAAGTGTGGATTTGGTGGGCACTTAATTCAACGAAATAAGTGATGAACGATGCCGATCAGTCACTCGATGCTCGACAGTTTATTGGTTATCACGGAAGATCGGCTCGTCGTTCAGCGTTAATATTCAGCGAACAACGAACAGTGAGAGATTAGTCTCTATAACTGCTAGGCCCACAATTAATCGTGGTATTGTGGCCTATGTCCTAGTACATATTCCGTATTATTTACGTAGTAGGGAACGACCCACTACCATCATATAGGTCCAGACCTACGATCGTCCCTCTATAAATAAAGGAAGATCCATCTCATTTATAAGGGACCTTCACCGTTACTGTTATTCTGCTAGAATATACCCAAAAATTATAACATTTTGTACTCAAAGTTCATATGATGAAACCACAGACTCAAAGAACGTAGCATGACATTCCAACAAACCTCTCTAAATTTTGGTGTTATTATCATTTATTGCTTTTATCTTAGTTTATTGTTGATATTTTTCGATTATGATTGCTTTATAATTCTTATGTGAGATGTTTAAGAGCCCTAATAATTCCAGTATAATATTTTCTTATGATCTAACCATAGTTGAAATTTGACAGTAGATCAGAGCATCTATAATAATAATGAAAAATTATAACTTAAGTGGGATTTTAAAAAAAAAAAAAAAGTAAGGCAAAACAGTAACTTTTTTTTTTTTTCTTGAAAAGGAAATTATATTCTAAAGTATGTTCTACTATAGTGAACTTGACCGTTGGCACCGATAAAAAATCAATTTCATCGATAAATTGGAATATGTGAGAAAATGTTTTTGTTTTAAAGATTTTTTCAGTAAATATTTCAAGTTTTATTAAATTAGGAAAGTAGTTATTTTCTTTAAAGATAATTGACCCTTCATTGATTGAACGATGTTGATGTGTTAAATAAATATCAATTAATGATTTGTTGATCAATTCTTAATTGGTGGAATTCGATCAACGAACACATCAACTATTTTAATAATCACCAACTATTTGTTTATTTCTTTCTTTTTTTCTTTTAAGCTCAATAATTCTTTTGAATAAGTGTAAAAAAAACTGTGATGTCACCTACTTTTTCTAGAGTTTATCTAACATTTTAAAACTATTGATTTTCATGAGGATATTGCGAGAGCACTGAACAATAAAGCAACCGAGTAGGAGATGTATGGATTTGCTTTCGTGAGAAGAGTTGTTGTGAAAATCCATAGAATTGATAAGAGTGCTCATGTACGCAACAGATTTCAAGAGCATTTGTCTATTAATGAAAGTCATGGGAAGTTTCTGTCTTCTTTTCCATGTAGTTGAATAATCGATGGTCAAATATACCAGAAATGACTGAATACCCTTGAGCAGGGATGGTCAAATTTGGAAGGAAGAAGCAACCAACTCATGGTTTAGGATCTCCAATCATGATTAGCCACAAGCTCAATTTGCGTGGTCCAAACAAACGGATTGCTATCATTTCTAGAACGTGAATTACGGAGCCTATTTGTTCTTAATCTTGTTCGTTAAACGTAAAGTTCAAATTTACTTAAAAAAAAATACGGAAACTTTTCGGTTTGTGTAAAATTCAAAATAAATGAAGGGAACATTAGGAAAAAAAAAAAAAAAAAAAAAAAAAAAGGTGAGATAGATTTTAATAATTTTGTCACTGATTCATTAAGGCGAAATTTCCAATTACCGTTCAAAAGGAATATTAAAATAAAAAAAACAACCACCACCAATAGAAGCTCTTACCTTAATAGTAATTCAAGTTATTTATCTTACAAAGTAGCCTTGGATTTCATCTGGCTTGTCTCCACCACCGATTCAGTGTATACTAGTTTAATGTCCATGCTTTGCGCACAGAGACAAATAAATAAATAAATAAATTAATTAAATAATATTTAATAAAAACAGTTTGTTAAAATAAATAATATAATTATAATAAGTTTATTTTTTTAAATACTTATCATTAAAATATTAGAATATATACACTCAAGTTTATATTAAAATGTCGGAGTTATATACACAAACAAACACATATATATAAAGTTATTATCTTTTTTATATAATTACATATATAAAAAAAGATAATTGTACCTTGTTTTCTTTCGTTTTTTGGATGAGTCAGCTGAAGATATTTGGATTTCTATTGGAGGATGATGCTGTTGAGGGATGAAATAATAATAAATATACTTGTATGATAGTTTGTAATTTATGAATATATATGTTGAGTAAGGAAATTAAAAAATTTTGAAACAAATTATGAATAATAGTGTACCTTGATTCAACTTCTTTTATTATCGGTTGGGTGAAACAGAGGTTTTTTTTTTTTTTTTGTTTTTTTTGTTTTTTTGCTTTCTGGTTGTGGCTCTCGGGGTCCAAAGATGCTAGTGGTGGTGGGACATCTTTGAGAAATTCAGTCGGTGGTGCAGACAATAACATTGGTGATTCATCATTGTCAAAGATTTTTATAACTATTGCATCAATAAAGCACTTTTTGGACAAAATTGAATCAGAAATATTTTTGATATGCCTTTAAGTTGATCGAGGAGAAAAGAATGATGTTTGAATCAATGTATCCATCTTGAATTGTTAATATAGAGCAAGGTTTATTCATCAGTGATTGTACAGTTTTTCCAAACATGACAATATTCATCCTGCCAGTGCTGTTCTCAATTCGAGTATTGATTTTGTACCTGTTATAAATATTAAAAATCTATTTAATTTTTAATTGCTTATAATTTTTTTAAAATTTTTTTTATTAATAAAGGTAAAGAATATTACCAGCTAACTGATATTGTAGTTAAATATGCATGGGTATCGCACTATCATAAAGTCTCTGATTGTTTAACCTGTCTGTAATAACATGGATAGGCATTGTAAAACCAACCTTGTCATGCATCAATATTAGTAATGTTTGCTTTTATGGTAAATTTTGTGTCATATTATTTGAATAAAGAATGTTTAATAAATTATATTTTATAATTAGGATGTAATAAATAAATACTTACCTGATTTTGATATGGATCTAAAGTTTGAAGTTCCGTTATCGTAACTCTATTTATAGATTTTTGTTCTTCCAATGATAGCGGTTTTTTGGTTAATGCAACAATAAAGTCCATTATTTAAATGGAATGACTAAATTTATAAATAGATAATATATTAAACAAAGTAAAATTATTAAGAAAATTGTAAAATGTAGATAATTATAATATTCTTGCAATAAATATTTATAATACCTTTGTTTTATTTTTTTTATTCGGTGATGTTTGAATCAAAATAATATAATATTTTAGAAGTACTTTGCTACGTAAAGTCCTTTTATATATTTATAATTGTTAAAACTAATGATTGAAAATATTTATTATTATTATTTAAGATAAATATATAGTATTTTTTTATTATATATATATTACTAAGATATTGTTTGGCTACCATGACTATGAAGACGATCGTAACCGGTTCAGACATTCTTTGAACTGTATTTTCATCAAAATTTTCTCCAAATTCTCCCCAAAGAGTTATGTTAAATGATTCTTCTCTGTGAAATATAATAAATTTAAATTAATAAATTATTAATAATTGATTGTCAATCTATTGAAAATATATTTATAATAACATGTAAATTTATAGTTACTTGATATCCTAAATTATTAAATTGCGCCTTTTGACCAGTTTGTCACCTAAACTAGATTCTTCGATATCTTTGATAGATATGAGACGACCAATGACTTTTAACATAACATTATAGATATAAAATGATTATTTATTGATATTAATATAGTAAAGGTAAAACTTTTTAGTTAATAAATGTGGTTATTATATATTATTTATCTGAAAGAAGGTCGTTGATGTTAACTCTTGATATTAATTATTGTACTCCACAAAATTAAAATTGTACTGAGGTATTTTGGGAATATCTTCTTTGACTTCTTTGAAAATTGTGGATCATGCAAACTGTAGCATTGCTTTGTGTGGAATAATTTTATATATTTGTTTGTTATTTGCAATGAAGAAACAACTAATTTCAAAAATGTTGCCCCTTAGAATTTTATATTTTATGAAATTAGTATCTTTTGTATGAACAAATTCATGTATTGCTTTATCCTGAAAAAATAATTATTAATTTATTATTATTTATATATTTATTAATAATGTATATTGCGTATTGTCAATAAATAAAATATTAATAAAAAATAAATTCAATTACTTGTTCATTTATTAATAAGCAATCAAAGTTTATAAGATGACTAATATTGTAATCTATGTTTCTCTATAAATGGCAAACTCGGACACGAATGGTCTTATGTGTTTTTCCCGGTTTTAGTACTCACAGTGGGTTGAATATTTTCTATAAATAACAGAGATATATAAATACATTTGTTTAAGAATCTATAAATTGAATTTGAAATTTAAAAATTATGACAATCATTTAATAATATAATTATTGAAAGAAAATTTATTTCTGTTAAATATTTGTTTTTTCTAACTGTTATTAATTTTGATTAATATTATATAGTATTTCTTTGAAGATAATATTTTTAATATGATTTAGAAATTTATTAATTAAATCGTGTATTAAAATATGTAAACCTTTTGGTGATCTTACTCTTGATAATGTAGCATTTAATTGTCCATGACTAAAAATTTCATCTTCTAAATAGAGTGCAACTTTATTTAATGATTATCCTTGACTTTTATTTATTGTCATAGTATAACATATTTTAAAGGAAATTGTTGTCTTTTGAATACAGCTGGGTATTTAAATTCATTTATTATTATTTCTATTTTTAGTACATAAACCTTTTCATTTATGTCATTAGAATTAATAACACAGCCTTCAATAATTCTATTTGCTAGTTGTGTTATAATAAGTTTTGTACCATTGCATAATCCTATTGATTGGTTAAGATTTCACATTAACATAATAGGAGCTCTAACTATTAATTCTAATTCATATGGATGTAGTCCATTGAAATTAAATATGTGTAAAAATTTAAGAGGATAAAAAAGATTTAACTTATTGAGATTTTTAGACGATGAAAGAACAGTATCATAATTATAATAAATTTTTATTTTTGTTGGTACTAAGCATAATAAGCATTTATTTATTACATCAGTTGTTTTATTTCTAGGCATAATAAATGTTTGTTATTTTAAATAATCAATATTATCAAAATTATTATAGAAATTTTCGCATATTGTGGTAGAAATGTGTTAAACAGAATTTATATTATATGGAATTATATATTTTTTCAGTATTTTAATCCAAGTAGCATCTTCATTTTCGGTATCTTTTGTTCAATTTAATGTTCTATTACCAACACTTAAAATCCATTCAGAAAAATTAATAATTTTTATTTGTTTGTCAATACAACAGTTAGCTTTTTTTTTTTTTTTTTTTAATATTTTCTATCAAGATAAGTATATAGAATTATGGTCAAAGGTAAGAATTGTTTATAGTTACATCAATTATATTTTCTTTTATTCGGTTTGAAATAACTAGTAATGTTTGTCTAAAGTCACCGCTTAATATGATTGGCATTGCTTCAAAAGGACAATTAAAGTAATTCCTTAGATCTTGCATTGTTTTCTCTAAAATTTCAAAATAATATTTATTTGTTATAGATGTTTCATCCCATAAAATTAATATTGTTTTATCAATTAATTTTGTTATTTGAGTGCATTTTTTAATTTGACAAATTGAAAATTTATCGATTAAAAGTGGTATGTGAAATCTTGAATATACAATTCGACCTTTTGATAATATTAATGACACTATGCAAGATGATACTACAACTAATATAATTTTATCGTTTGATTTAATTTTATTAATAATTACATTCTATAAATATGTTTTCCCTGTACTGCTATAGTTATTTATGAAAAATAAATTATTTTATTTGCTTTTAATTGTTTTTAAAATTTAATTATAAATATATTACAGTTCTTGATTTAAATTTTGTATTAAATTGAAAATTTTTTTCTTTTAATTTATATTTATCATAATTAAATTCTTCTATCAAAAGATTATTATTTAAATCTTCAATTAATGATCCAGTTGGAAGTGAAAGATTATAATATGATAAAAAAAAAAGATGAATTTAAATTTAATAATTTTTCTAATTCATACAATACAAAATTATATAATTCATTTTCAGAAATTTCAAAATTTGTGTTATTAAATAAGACTCTTACTTTGTATAAAATATCGTCGCATTTTAATTTCTAAATTTTGTAAAAATTTTATTGGATCAAAAATATTACAAAATAACAGTATTGTAATAAAAAGTTGATGAAGTTGTGTAGATAACTAGATCATGCTTTTTCTATTGATTCATCCCATTCTTTATCATCTCCCAAATAAACATAATGCATGACAAGCTGTTTAATTTGTAGGATAAATAATATTGTTTATTGTTTAAAGTGATTCATAACTTATTGAATCTTTTTAATGATTCAATAATAATTTTAAATAATATAATTTATCAGAGCCCAGATGAATATAAAATGATCATCATATAGTATGTCTATTTTGTCGATCAGTCTAAATTATATCTTTGTTATTCCAAACAGATTTAGTTGAAAATTCTATATAGATAAGTTGTCGAGTATCATTAGTTTTATTAATTACTATCCATTCTGTTAATGTTGTTTCTTGAATTTGTGGCTGTTGTATTATATTTTGTAATTGTTGATTTTTACAAAATGCAATATTTTACATATTTGATAAATGAATAGAAAGGCTTTAAATAGCTGGATTTTTATTATAAATTGAATATTAAAATATTCTTTAAATTGCTTTATAAGGTGTAATTTATCAATAATTAAGATAAACTTTTATTTCACCAACTTCTTGATAATTTATTCTTTCATTATTTTCGACAATAATATTATCTTTAATAATAGCTCTTATTCTATCTAGACCTTTTGTTAAGTATTTGAATAAATATTTAATAAACATAGATTAAGAATATATTTTGACCTTAATATGTGCACAATATTTTAGACATAAAATTCAATTATAAGGAATAACATTTCTATTAACAAGTTTAATCCCTTTTTTAATGACATTGAAATCTGTATCTCTACGACTATAATTTACAAACAATTTTTTTTCTATAGTTGTTTTATTTTTTATTTGTTTTGAAATTTTTTTTGAAAATTTTGAATTTTTCATGTATGATGCAAATGTCTTTGCATATACACATGATTCATGTATCATATATTCAGTTATAATTTTATAACCTAAAGGATCTATTATTAGGTTTATAATTTCTACAGAAATAAATTTGTTTATTTATATCGAATCATGGTATTTATGTTCAGGATATAACTAAAATAATATATGATAATGAGGTAAACCATGTTTTTGAAATTCTATCACATATACATCTAGAGTAAAAAAAAAAACAAAAAGGAAAAAACAATATTAGTTTTTTGTTTTTTTAAATAAAACATTATAATAACAATATATTTATTTATTTTGTTATATAAAATATATTAACTCACCTGTTATTATGGGTCCAAAAATGACTCCTGATTTTATTGTATTTAATAGATTGTCTAATTTAATTTTAAATATTCTACTTATAATATCTGATCTATCTTCAGTTTTTTATCCTAGAATTATAAATAAAATTCTTATAATTTCTGGCTTTTAGGATTATATGTAAATGTTAGAAATATATCAAGATTTTCATGATGTCTACAAATTATCATTGCATCTGAATAATTTTGAATCATATATCTTGGACTCCCTGTATAAGATGATAGTTAAATAATCCTTTTTCTAATTGCTTGTACATCTATATCACCTTTAATTATATCATCTTAAATACCTTTATATATTTCAGATCTCAACTTGTTTTGATTCTGTTTGACATAATCTAGACGATCTTCTTCAATAGAAGTACAAATATCTACAATATATTGTTAAAAAAATCGATAAGATCTAAATAATGTATTTCCTTATTGTATTCATTGTTAGAGATGAAAAGCATAAATTGATCTTATTGACATTCGATGTCTACATGATTGTTTACCAGTAAAACTTGGATTCCATCCTATATCGATTCTATATCCATCTTCTACATAAGAAAATAATAATGGATATTTTAATACTATATAAGATGGATGAAATATATTAATTTTTTGTAATTTTCCAGTTTGATTATGAATGATAATATCTCTTCCATCTTCATGTTGACTAATATTACCAACAATTAAACATCTATATCGGTTGAAGTTGGAAGATCATATTGTGCACTATCTCTTTGTCGTTTTCTTATTAATCTTAATTTTATTGATGGTACCTGATTATTTTTATAAGTATTTCTGACAATGCTAAAAAGTTATACTAATTTGTTTATTTCATCTAAAATTGTAATTAATTTTTGAACTATTAACTCATTGAAATTATTTAAATTATTATGATTCAAAAGTGTAGCCATTCTGTTTTGAATTTTGTTTTTTATATCATAAATATGTAGTTGTGCAAAATTTTGAGATTTATTATTAGTCGGAAGTAAAGATCCAATTAAATAATGTATTTGATCACTAATTTTGAAAATATATGGTGTTGATAAATTATTAATATCTGATTGAATATTTACTCCAAATAAAGTAAAAGCAAACATAGAATTATAAACTCTAATATTTTTTCTAAAATTTACACTTAATGGTCCTTCATAATAATTCAATAGTTGATCTAAAATTAGTGGAGTTTTCTTATTTAAAGGTATATTAACTTTCCATTTTGTCAATATAAAAAAAATCTTGATGGATTTGTATTTTAAGTTTGTTCGTTTTTCAAAAATAACGCTCCACAATGTTGACATATACAATTACAATTTCTAATATCAATATATTCATTATTTGAACCTGAGTTAATAATTTACGAGAAAAATAAAAGGAAAATCATAAATTATTAGTAACAAAATTTTATTTAAATTAATAATTAATAAAAATGGGAAAAAAAAATATAAGATTTAGAATTTATTATTTTCAACTGACAGAGATTTGTAGACATCAAAAGTTTGGCTTGTTGTTCTTTCGTTTGTGTTGAAAGTTAGAGATAATTGAATGAATCTGGTTTGATAACTTGGTATAATTTCTACATTCAATTCTTCAAACCGGTTATTTGAAGATTGCAAGTTTGTGGATGTAGTTACTTTATTATTGTTCATATCATTTTTTTTTTTTACGTTTTGAACGTCTCAAATAATTAATATTTTTGTGAGAATTTCTTTTCATTATGATCATTTATATGTTTTGTATGAATAAAAAAGACAACAAAAAATATCGTTAAAAATAGAAAATGTAAAAATAAATGTGGGCAAAAAATAAATAAACATTTCACTTAATAAAACAAATGTAATGTTAGAATAGGGGAAAATATAATAACATACATAAAATAAAAATAAAGTATTAATTACAATGTTAGGTTTGTTGTTTCAATAAAAAAAAAAAACGGAATAAATAAATAAATTTGACAATTTTTAACAAATAAAAAAATAAATACAAATTGATTTGATGTAAGAAAAATGACATGAAGATAATTTTTGTAATTAACAATTAAATGTAATAAGTTATTACATATTGAAAATAAGTTATGTAATAAATATAATATGAAAGTGTTAAAAAAAGTGTACTTATATATATATATATTTCATAAAATTTACTAACAATTGAAGGAAATTATTTTATTTTATTTTATTTTGTTATAGTTTTTATAAGTTAATTTTAATTCTTTTAGTTTTTTAAGTTGTCTACGATTTTTAATATTGTATTTCTATTATTTTAAATCAGTTTCTTTTTCTCTGGATTTTTATAGAAAATTTATATCTCTATATATTCACATATTAAACGATTTGTGTAATTTTTTTTTTTGGTGGTACAAAGTCTTAAAAAAATTATTTTGTTATTTTGTAAATTGAGCATATATTTTATATATTTTTAAGAAAAATTATTCATTATTTATATAATAAATGAATTAATATAATCAGATAATATTACATATTGTTAAATATAGTAATAATATCAAAGGATTCCTTTTTTATTTTTTTTTTTTCCATATTTGTATTTGGATTGCATTAAAGTTATTTTTAAATTTTTTTAGTGTTAATTAATAATTAAACACATATTTATTTGATATGGTGTACCTTTTTGTATTTTTTTATGGTTAGCAAATTATTTCCATAAAATTAAATAATAAGTAAATTAATATATATATCTCTATATACATATTCTTTTGTCAAGTAAGACAAAATGAAGTAGTTAATTAATTGGTCTGTTGAACTTTGTAAAACATCGAAGGCATTGAGAGAAAAAATTTCTGTGTGATTGTAGTGACAAATTCGAACTACACAATTTTTGTCTTCTTATTCTTCTTCTTCTTCTTCTTTTGTTAGTGTCTTTATCTTCATAACTATGCTTTCTTTATATTATAAAATTGTATATCACAGAAAGAGTAAATGATATAACGTGTTTCATTTATGCAATTTTATTTTATTTTTATGATATATAATAATTAAGTATTATTTTTTATGGCATTCATTTTTTAAAAAATATTTTTTAATTAAAAATATGCCTATGAATGACATTATAAATAGATAAATACATAATTGCATTTAATATAATTAGCTGGCCAATATATATATATATATATGGAATTTATTTTAAATAAATAAACAAATAAAAAATGCTTTAAATAACAATAAAATTGTAATTTAAATTTACACGTAGTAAAAATCTGATGTTATATTATGAAGTTACGTAATAGAGTAAATAAAATCATACAATCAAATCTATAACTTCTTCATCTTGTACAAATATTTACATACCAAAATTGTTACAACAAATTTATATATTTCAATTATGAAATTAAATAAATAAAAAAAGCCCCATATAATTAAAAACTAGAAAAAAAAATTTTTTTTTTCCAAAAAAAAAAGAAAGAAAGGAATCAATAATAACTTAAAAAAAAAAAACTGCGAACAACAAAAATTCAAAAATAGAGATTCATAATAAATTGAATGATATATACCAAATTAAGTAAACAATTTAATATTATATATTTTTATTGTGAAAGAAATTTAAAGAAATATCTGGAACTTAAATAAAACAACAATAACCGTTGAAAAATTATCAATATATGATATACTAATAACATATCCTAAAATATAAAGAATACATATTATTAATATAAGGAATTTTTTTATAGCAAACTCAGATCTCTTTTTTTTCTACTGTTCAAAAAACATGTTAACAAAAACCACAATATAATCCGACATCATTTTTCGCTACCAAGTGAAATGTTTAGGAATATATGCAAAAAAATTTTTAGCAAATGTTTTACGGTAAATGGAAAGAAAAAAATGGAAGTAAGAAAAAAGAACACTATGAGGAGATATAAATGATATAGGCAAAGGAATATGACATATATTAGTATGAAAGGAACAGATTATAGAAAATTAAAATCTATATAAATAACAAACACTCACAATAACGATTAAAACTGCTAAATCATATGCAACAGTTATCTAACACATGCTAACAAAAATATTACATTGAACAACATATACCAAATTAGACAATAAATCTGATTTATGAATTATTATATATTTCAATGGAGATCATCACAACAAGCTTTACTTAAAAAAAAAATCTTAAATGAAAGTAAAACAATTAAAAATAAAAGTTAAATAAATAAAAAAGCCATGGGTAATAAAAAAATTAAAAATAAATATTTTTTTTCAAAAACAAGAAAGGAAGCAATAATAGCAATAAAAAACTTGCAAACAACAAAAATTCAAAAACAAAAATTCATAATAAATTAAATAATTTATATCAAGTTAACTAAACAATTTAATATTGAATATTTTTATTGTGAGAGAAATTTTAAGAAAATATTCAAAATCAAAATAAGACAACAATAACCATTGAGAAATAATCAACCTGTAATAGTCTAGTAACATGTGCTAAATATAAAGAATATAGTTTATCAATATAATGAGTTTTTTTATAGCAAGATCAGACCCCTTCTTTTCTATTGTTAATAAAATGTGTTAACAATAACTAGAATATAGTCCGACATCGTTTTTGGCTATCAAGTGAAATGTTTGGGAATATGAGCAAATGTTTACAGTAAATGGAAAGAAAAAATGGAAATAAGAAAAAATAATAGTATGAGGAGATAGAAATAATATAGGCAAAGGAGTATGATAGATGTTGATATGAAAAAACATATTATAGAAAATCAAAATCCATATAAATCCCAAACACTCATAGTAATGATAAAAATTGCCAAATAAAACTTAACGGTTACCTAACACATATTAATAATAATAATAATAATACATTTAGCAACATATACCAAATTAAATACTAAATCTGGTATATGCATTATTATATATTTCAATAAAAATCATCATTGCAAGGTTTATTTTTATAAAAAAATTTCTTAAATTAAAAAAAAAAAAACAGTTAGAGATAAAACTTGAGGAAACACACAAAAAAAAAAAAAATGTTTGTCTACTAAAAGAAAATAAAGAAAGAAAAACATATGTTAAATTATTTAGGAAAGAAGAAATAGTGAAAAAAACAAAAGAAAAAAATAATATCAAAGTTAAACCTCTCTATTATTATATATAAGAATAATAATAAATATTAAAATGTTAACACATTGTAGAAAGTACCTTCCCCTTTTGTACGCAATAAAGTAATAAAGTAATAATAATTATTATTATAAAGTAATATTGTAAAGTAAAGTTATAAAATAAAATAATAATAATAATGTATTAATAACATTAGTCAAAATAATAGCCATATTAAAATAATAGTGAAAAGAGAAAAAAAAAAAAAACATTCAAGAATATACAAACAATAAACAAAATAAATATGAAATCATCAAACATACCAAAAGATCACACTCATAAAAAGATTGTAAAAAAAGGAAAATATTAATATTGAACTAAACAAAAATAGAGAAAAGAAAAGAACTGTTGATAGTGACAAAACAAAAACGTAACAATGTAAGAAAAACAAAACCAATATATAAAACAAACGTAGGAGAAAAAAAAAAACAGGATATAAACAGAAAACAACAATGAAATCAATAATATTAACCAAAAAAATTAAACTTTTTTTTTAAAGATTGATACCAAAAACAGAAAACTATGATCTATTTAAATTATAATAAGATTAATAAGAAATCATAAGAACCAAACAATATTAATTTTAATATAATCATTATAACAGAAGAAACCAACTATCAATAGCAGGAAATAAATAATAGAACAATTCAACCATTAATAGCAAGTAATATATATAAATAAATATTAATAATTAATAATAGGTAGAAGACAAAAATAAGAAAAATATCTTGATAAAAAACCACTTCACCACAGAAAAAATGATCAGCAAAAGTAACCGAGCCACAAGAAGTAGTGAAAACTGTATTAAAAAGTCTTAGGTATCAATTAAGAAGGAATGAAAACAGAGTAGTTGGTTATAAGATGGTAGCAAAGGAAGCAGTAAAGGATTTTAGGTAAGAATTAAAGAAAAGTGAAAACAGAGTACATGGTAAGATATAGAAGACACAGTAATTGTTGAAGATAAGAATAAAATAGCAAGTAAAGAAATACTCTATGTATAACAGAACACTCTAATAAATGAGATAAAAAATAAATAAAATTTTTTTTTGTTAATGATTAAAATGCAAAATCTAGGATTACATATATCTATTAGAAAAAAAAAAAAAAGCCAAAAGAAGAGAGGACAACTGTGACTAAATAACAGAGTTATAGTATATGATAAATCATAAAATATAATTCAAAACTATCAATAACGGAGTTACATGTGTAAGAACTAAAAGAAAACCAGAGATATTTCACAATAATTATCAAAATCACAAAAAAATTATATTTACAGATCACAAAAGATAATTTAGAAACATTAATTAGTAGGGACAGATTAACAAAAACACAACATACAATCTCAACACGAAAGCTACAAATATGAAGCAAAATAGAACATCTGGAATCCTGAACAATTAAAAATTGTAAAAATTGGTGTAACTGTGACCAAGTACTATGAAAATTCAAAAAAACCGATAATATCTTTCAAAAGATGGAGAGATTTTAGTGAGTAACAGAGTTAAGGATGAGAAAAAAGTATTTCAGAAATATTAAATGTTTGGGATAGATCAGCAAAAAGATAACTAGATAAAATATTATATTTACAGATCACAGAAGATAATTTAGAAGCATTAAATAGCAGGGACAGATCAACAGAAACACAGTAGACAATCTCAACACAAAAATTGCAAATACGAAGCAAAATAAAACATCTGGAAACCTAAACAATTAAAAAATTAACGTAGCTATGACTAAGTAATATGAAAATCCAATAAAACCGATCACATCTCGGAAAAGATGAAGATATTTTAGTGAGTAACAGAATTGAAGATGAGAAAAATGTATTTTAGAAATATTAAATGTCTATGACAGATCAGCAAAAACACAACAAGATATATTAGTTCAAAAGCTGTAAAAAACAAATAACATGAAAGTTTAGAATTTAAAGAATCAAAACTCAAACAACTCATTTAAATGTAAAGAAAGAACACAATTTTTACGTAAAACAGAGTTACATCTACAAAAAATTAACAAATAAAAAAATGACAGATAAAAGAATTCTAATTTAGAAACATTAATTTAGTTACACAAACCAACAAAAACATGACAACATTATTTGGTACAAAAGCTAAGAATAATAAGTAACATGAAATACTGACAGATTTTGATAATCAAATAACTTAACTATTTATTCAAACATAACTAAACAACATAATCTTTACATAAAACAAAATCGCACATACAACATAATAAAATTCAAGATACCAATATCATAATGAAATAACAAAAAATAAAAAAAGAACCACCTATGATTTAAAAACCAAACTATAAACTTTCAAAACGGCATGCAATCGTAACAGTAGCCAAAAAATAAATAAAATTACCCGGGATGGGAAAGTTACAAAACCAAAAAATATAATATAGGGAAAACATTAAAAAAAAAAAAAAAGGGTCTTCAATATTTCTCTTCGTAGTTCGAATACAATTATCTTGAATCATTTTTATTACAACCCAGAAAAACAAATCAACAAAAATCAAAAATCAGAATCAACATATATACTTTTTAAAACAAAATAATAAAACTAAAACTAAAAACTAAAAAACATACCCCATTTTTTCTTCTATTTTTTTAGCTTTTCATTTCTTCCCAAAATTTCTCCCAATATTAAAAATGTAAAACAAAAATAACGATAGTAATAACAATAATAATAACGAAAACCAAAACAAAAAAATTAAAAATTCTTCTCGAGTCATACCCATATAGAGAAAAAAAAATAAAAACAAAAACAAAACAAAAATAAAGAAAAAAACAAAAAAAAAAAACAAAACAAAAATCTTGAGACTCAAAAGAAGGGGAAAAAACCAACCCAATGAAAAAATTATAACAAAATAAAAAATGGATCCCATTTCTTCCTTTGTTTACTGTTTAAAAAAAACCAAAAAAAATTTAAATTTTTATCAGATTATATACATGCAGAAGCCTAAAAAAAAAGCATTTAAAAAATAAAACAAAAAAACCCAGAAAACAAAAAAAACAAAACAAAGATCGAAAATTTAAATTCAAAAATTGTTTAAAAAAAAAAAAAGTCAAAATGACCAAAAACACAATTCAACAATGGATCATAATTTGATCTTTAAAATTTAGCGTTAAAAAAAAAGGGAATTGATTTACAGTAGAAGATGAGAAAACAAACACTTAGGGTCAGTAAAGGAAAAAAAAAAAAAAGAACAATGCTGGAAAAAAAAAAGAACAATGCTGGAAAAAAAAAAAAAACAATGCTAAGTAGAGATCAGGAAAAGAAGAAAAATTTAGAACAGAAAAGCTTTAAATCAAATAGAGAAACCAAAAACATATTAACATTAGAAGAGAAGAGAGCATGAACTGTGCATAAAAGAGGCGAAGAAAGAAAGAAGTGAATAAAGAGAAGATGAACAGTGCAGAGAGAAGGCGAGGTAGAATGAGGAAAAAAAAATGAAATTAACATTCGAGAAAGAGGGAGAGAGAGGGGACATTCTAGGGTTATAAGAGTAAAATCATCTAAGTACTGTACACATAACACACCATAGACTAATTTCGAAGAGCAAATTCGTTCAAACGTACATAAGAAGGGCAAAATGTCCGACAACTATAGCTGTTTAAGAAAACAACAATAACTGAAGGGCGAAAATGTCTGCGGAGTATAAAAGTGAAGGGCAAAATCATCAAACTACTGTTATCAATGAAAAAATAACCATAATCGAAGGGCAAAATTATCTTTATACCCAAAAATAGGGGTTAAACTGTCTGGGAACTATAGAAATGGAAAAAAAAAAAAAAACAACTAAAAAAAAGAGACAACAAAATCAACATACAGTAAAAAAAATAGAAAACCCTTTCCCTTTTAGTATATAACGAGTCTAATACCCGTGCTACGCACGGCGATGTAAAGATAAAATAAAATGAAATAACAAATATTATACAATAAAAATAATGAGTTAAGATAAATAATATAATTATGAGCAGTCTATTTATTTAGTATTTATTATTATAATATTATACTATTTACATTCAACCTTATCTAAAAATGTTGGGTTTATATATACAGACAAACATATATATATATATATATTTATATATAGCGTTGCTAGAAATAAAACATCTTATACTCAGAATTTCATCAACTGTGTTAAATTTTCTTCCCCTTTTCATCAGATCTGTCATAAAAAAAAAGTTATTAACATCCACAAATTCAAATATATAATCCAATATATATATACACAGTATAAAAAAATTGAAGAAAAATTAACATTAACTCTTGAAATAAAAAAAAGGTATTAAAGATTATTAAACTCAGCTCAGATCTCTTATATCATAAGTATTGAGAAAAAATAACTAAAATATAATTCGACGTCGTTTTTAATAGCTACCAGGTGAAATGTTTGGGAATAACTGTAAAGAAAAGAATATTAATAATAATAACGAAAATAAAATAACAAAAACAGAAGAAAAGAAAAGTAGCTTAGACAATATAAACCAAAACTAAGAAATGAGAAATAACCGGTGGACAATGTAAAAAAATTCAGAGAAGAGGATTTTGAAATCATGAATTGAAACTTCAAATTTGAGGAGGAAAAATTAAAGAGGTCAAAAGACAAAATTGTTGAAGAAAATAAAATGACAATAAAGTAAATATCAAATAAATCAAAGTAACCAGTAATATAGAAATATATTTATATATATTTTTACAAACACAGAAAAACGAAATCAGAAAAATAGAATAGGCACAAAGAAAAAGAAAAAAAAAAAAAAAAGACCAACAGAGACAGAGAAAGAGAGAGGAAGGGGGAAATAAAAAATCCCATAACATTCAAAAATGAAGTGAGACGACGGCAGAGAGGAGGAAGAGAGAAGAGACCTGGGATTACAAGGACAAATAAAGAAAACCACCCTAAACAAATAATCGGTAGGCATACTCAGTAAAAAAAAACAGAATGACAATAATGAAAACAAATTCCCAAACATTTACAGCAACGATAAAAACTGTCAAATAATATTTATTAGTCATTTAACATATACTATTAATAATATAATATTCATCAACATATACCAAACTACATAATATATTTGGCATATGCATTATAACATATCCAATTAGAGATCATCATAGCATGTTAAGGTTTTTTTTTTAAAAATTCCAAAAAAAAAAAATCTGTAAACAAAACAGAAAGTCATTTATATTCTGTTGGAGGAAGAAAAAAAAAAAAAACCAGAAACGAAAGAAAGAAAAAGATAGAAACTAAATCAAAGAACACAATGGAAAATCAAAACTAACTTTTAATAATGAAGGCAGACAATGACGGAGAACAAAAAAACAGAACATAGATAGAGTTAAACAAACAAAAAGGTAAAAGCAGTGTAAACAATATAAGCGACAATATAAGCAATAGGCATACTTAGAAGGAGAAAAACATCCAGACAATAAAATGAATTCAAAATTAGTAGTAAGAATATAAAAATCAATAAACATAGAATCGAAAATTACTGAAGAAAACAATTGACAGAATAGAAAAAAAACATTAAATACAGTACGTGAATGAAAACAGAAGCTTTCGACAGAAACAAATGTTCCAAAACGATCAGTTTTTAGAATATGAAAAACATGAGAATAAAATATTTGAACTCAGAATTGAAGAAGTTTTGAAATGGAATAATTGAAAGGATATTACGGGAATAGTAATAGTAAAGTATAAGAAAGATGCAATAAATAAGAAAAGAGGTAATAAAGAAGGAGAAAAAGAGATAAAAAATTTCCAGAAGGCTCTCTCTAAAAAGTCGGTTAAAAACGGGAGTAAGGTAAACTTTACACGTATATGCATAAAAATACATGTAATGACAACACACAATACACATAAAGCAAATCAGAAATACTTTAAATATACAAATACTACAAATCCCAAGAAACAGAGTACTCAGACTGTAAGTTATAAAGTTGTAACATATAATACAATTACAACTAAAACAAACTAAACTAAAAGCACCGAATATATAGGAGAAATCAACAAAACAGAAACAAATTATATCATATGAAAACAATCTAACGAAAACAACCTAACGATTCATTCAATTCTAACGAAATCCTATAATATAACCATAAATTATTAGGCAAATTTATGTAAAGTAAAAACAAGTAAATAAAAATCCAGATAGAAAATTAACAAAATAATACCTGGGGGAGGAAGGTAACTCAAAAATTTGACAATACAAACATGACGAATAAAAAGTCTTCAATATGCTTATCAATAGTTCCAATCACCCCGCTTAGGATCACACCAACTGCAATCTACAAAATGAGAAAATTTAATTATTTCATTGTATGCATGCACAGCAGAGAAAATAAGAAACTAAAGAAGATGATGGAAAAAAGTAACAAGGAAATAAAACGACAACTTAATAAAAGACGAAAAGGGAAAGAACCCTAAATGAGTAATAAAAATTTAAAGACTCTTAAAATCAAAATCTAGGGTTTCGGACAAAAGAAAAAATTTAAGGGGAGAGGAAAAAAAAAATTTCAGGTCGAAAATCCAATGTTCTAAGGGGAAAAAAATGGAAAAACAACATTGCATGAACAATAGAAGAAAATCTAACATTCTCAAAAACAAAAATCCAAAACCTGACCAAAAAATTAGGGGGTCAAAAAATTATAATCCAAATTCAAAATGGAAGATAAATCAGAACCACAGTAAGAGGCAGCCACGGGTGAGACGAAAATGTCATAAAACGGCAAAACAGCAAGAGGTAACCACAGGAAGAGGTTGTCGACGTTTTTGGTGATACCCATAAACCATAGTTATAGAAACAAAATGCAGAAAATAGAAAAACAATCAAGCCACCGCAACAAAATCCCAAACCGAAAAAAAAAACCTGAGGAAAAAAATAGAAGCGAAAAAATTAAAATGCAAATGCAAAATAAAACATAAATCGGAACCACAGCAAGAGGTAGCCAGCAGAACGCCAAAATACGAAGACATACCCAGAGCAAGAGGTTGTCGGCATTTTTGGCCGAGAACTGCTAAAAAAAAAAGGCCAGAAAAACGAAGAAAGAAGAAGAAGAAAATAAAAAATCCAAAATCACATTCAACAATGAAGAAAATCGTCACCAGACAGGAGAAAAAGAGAACTACCAAAAAGAAGGAGAAAAAACAAAAAACCGAAACAGAGACTGTGAGAGAGAGGAAGAACAAAAACAAAATAAAGTGAACATAAAAAATGAAGGACTGAAAAAAAAAAAAACCTGAGGAAAAAAATAAAAGTGAAAAAATTAACATGCAAATGTAAAATATAACATAAATCGAAACCACAACAAGAGGTAGCCACCAAAACGCCAAAACACCAATACATAACCACAGTAAGAGGTTGTCGGCGTTTTTGGCCGAGAGCAGCTAAAAAAAAAAACGCCACAGAAACGAAGAAAGAAGAAGAAGAAGAAAATGAAAAATCCAAGATGACATTCTACAATGAAGAGAATCGTCGGCAGAGAGGAGAAACAGAGAACTATCAAAAAGAAGGGAAAAAAAAAATAGGAATAGAGACTGAGAGAGAGAGGAAGAACCAAAAAAAAAAAAAATTAAAGTGAACATGACAAATGAAGGAGGCGGTGGCAGAGAGAGGGAGAGAGAGAGAGCAAGGAAAGGACAAAACCATCCATTGACTGTGGGCAACCCAACCGGTAGAGAAGGAAGGGAGGGCAGAAGTGTCCTTTCACTGTAGCAGGCGCAGTTCCACATGGGTGGAGGGAGAAATCCGTCAGAATACCGTAGAAGAAACAGGGAAAACGCCATTTCCTTTAATATAATAGTATAATTATAATAATAATATATGTGCATATATATTGAGGAGTGCCAAGGGCAATCTCTTTCACACTTGCCTTTTCGCTCTCTATCCCAATAGCCAGCACGTGTCCTTACTGTTCAACTCTTGAAGCAATGTTCTGATGCAGTAATTGCCAGTTTAATTGGAGGACATCTATTTCAGACTTATTACGGACACACCGCTCTCAGAACTTGAAACGTCAAAATCAGTTTTTATTTATTTATTTATTTTCTGTGAAGCTTTTTTGTCTCCTGATCCTGATAAGATAAAAACGATAAATTTGTTCAGCATTCCTCTAAAAAATATAGTAACCATATTTAGTTCCATTGTTTGCTTTATTTATTTATTTATTTAAATTTTTGGTTCAAAGAGTTCATTGGGCCTTATACTGAGCTTAAAGAAAGGTTCATAGCTCAGAGAAATCTTTTATTTGGGGCTTTTTCTATGGTCCATTATCCTTTTTATGGGGGGTCCAGCCCTCACCAAGACGTGGCCGTCAGTGAGCATAAGAAGAGGACAGAGTAAACCGGATTTTGCCGGTTGTTGGCTAGGAATTCCACCGATTGTGAGGTAAAGGTAAGAGTAATATGAGTAATTAAAGGGCAAATGGGTAAAATCACACAATAAGTTGCTTGTAAGAGGAGAAAAAGGTTGAAACTTTTTGGAGAGAAAGGGAAATTTGTATTTTGAAAAATTAAATAACAATACCAGAAGAATAAAAATTGGTTAATGAGTCATATTATAACAACTATATTCAGTTTTGTTGTGATTATTTATTGAAATATAGAAATGAATTGTTGTTTGATTCATGAGATTTGAATTAATGTAGCGTTTTAAAAATGATTGGAGTATAAAAAAAATTTGTTATTTAGTTAAATAATTTTTTTAATGAAAAAACATTCAATTTGGTGAATATAATTAGGTACGTAGGTAAGTGAACTGAAAGAAAAAATAATTCGTCTATCGGTTTGAAGCCCAGACACTTTGAACAATGCTTTATTGGCATGCATTATTCTATCTAATTATGGTACATTTGATGAAGAGGCAGAAAAAAAAAAAAAAAGATGGTTAATGAATTAAAAAGTAAAATATATTGGTGGTTATTACAAAACATGAATTGTACGGAAAGTTCATTTTGCCACACAATTTTGTAAGTTCAAAAATCTAGTATATTAATTTGTCTATTTGGAGATATATAATTTTGTCAATAATATCTTATGATTCAAATGAGGTATTGAAATTAAAAGTTGATATATTGAATTATCGGAAAATAATTTTATTACACAACGAAAATGAGAAGAGTTTTGAAAAATTAATTACAACATAAACATTGAAAAATTTTCATGAAAATATATTTGAATTTGAGAGAATTTCATTAAAAATTTTAGAAATATAATATTTTAATTTGTAGTCAAAATGATGTTGAAATTGAGTACTAACTTTCGTAAATATAAAGCATATTCCATTTAAATTATTAAGTGCTTAGAAAATCAGCAGAATCGATAGTAATAATTTGAAGTGTAAAAAAAAAATTGAGAATCTTACTGGAGACAAAATATTTATTTTATTTTATTTTTTTTGTAAATAACATACGAATCTTAATTAAAACGGTGTAATGTAACCGTTGATAATTGATATATTAATCTATATTTTACCATGAATCTTAAACTGTAAATGTGATTAAAATATGATAATTCATTCATTTCAGAATAAATACAAAAAAAAAAAAAGTAAGGTTGAGACTCTCATTTGTACAGTATGAATCAAGCAGAGGAAAAAATAATGGTCTGTCATGCCAACTAATTAGTAGATGGGATAACACCAAGAAAAGAGTTAAAAATAAAGGAGACCAATGAGAAGTGATAGTCATTGCATTGACGAACCATTCAAGGACATTTTCTGTAAAAGAATTATCAATATTATTATACTAGCGAGATATAATGCAATATAAAATTGGATTGAAATTGAAAAAGAGTAGAAATAGGGTAGGAAAAAAAAAAAAAAAAAACTAAAGTAATGCAACATGAAGCCAAAAAAATTGAAAAAACAAAAATGACAGACTGAAACCGAAATTAGAGGAACTTAAGCAATGCAAAAAATAGTAAACAATTTCAACAACTTTTTCAGAAAAAGATAAAAATTGAGATAAAAAGTTTGAATTGAGATAGCGAAACAAACGAAGGCTGAAACTTAAAAATCTTAAACTAAACTCATTCACCAATCACCCCCCTAGAATCTTCGTCTTACAAAAATCTGACAAACAATTAATATGTAAAACTCAAATTTAGAATCTTAAAATACAAACCGTTTTTATTTGGAAGTCTCGGTTATGTTTTTCTCTGTCTTCATCTTTTTGTTGGTTGTAAAAATTTTTCAACAAATCCGTTTGGGTTGTTTTTTGCTCGGTATTATTTGTTCATCCCTGGGTTTTATGGTCATTGCCGGGGATTTTGCAAGCATTATTATATCTAGTTGTGTTTGTTACTGGGTATTTTGCAAGCATTTGCTTATTAAAAAAAAATGTCGCTTCGTGTTTGAAGATTGTGGTCGAGCATGGGTTGTCGCTGATCAAATTTGAAAATCGAAACGAAATGAAGAAATAATTTTAAAACTAAATGCAAAATACCCGGAAAAAAAGAAAAAAAAAAAAAAAAAAAAGCGAGAAATTTAGACGTTTATGTTATGTTTGGTGAATTAACTCAACTTAAACTCAATTTAAATTTTCATTTTAATTTTGTCTTTTTCTGAAAAGTCAACAAAATTTATAACTACTTTTTAAAAAGTCAATTTAATTCAAATTTAAAAATTTTATCTCATCTCAAATTCAATTTATTTATCAAACAGATCCTTCGAATTCACGGTGGCATTTTTGTAATAAGGACGAAACAAATGTCCTCTTGTTTAACTTGCAATTTCAATGTTTTTTTTTTTTTTTTATTTTTTTTATATTTTTTGAATTTCAGAAAGACAAAAACTTTGAAAGACAAAACTTTAGGAAAAGACAAAAAAATGAATGAGATAAAATGAGGCAACATCCACCCCCTTAATGAATAGAAAAATGAGGACACTTGTCACTGTTAGAAGAGAGAGTGTGAAAGAAAGTGCATGGGAGAGTGCCCTTAGCATTCTTCTATATATCTATACATACCTAAACCATAAAAGATAAAAAAAAAAAATGCAAAAAAAAAAAAAATAATAATAATAAAAATGAAGAAGAAGCAAAACAGCCGAACAAACTAAATGAAAACATAATTTTTATCATTATTATTTTTTTTTGTATCTATAATTAGATTTACCCAACTCTCCATTAAAAGCAATCTCTTCTCCATTGTGAAATCCTCCAGCCATATTAGCACTTCATTCCTCAACAATATCCAATCAATTAGCGCAAAACAAAACAATGTCAGTACACAAAATGCAAAATGGAGAAAATGAGATTATGCTAACTACTGCTACTGCGGATGATAAAAACCGTGCAATAATTGAATCGAAGGTTCAAGAAGTAATACCGGAAAAAGCTGCAATTAAGTTTTTCTGGATCATTGTAATGAGTAACAGAACAGCCAATCTTAGCTCTGAGACCATCGGCGATAAGACATTTTTTCTTACAATGTCTTTGTTCATTTTCCACTGATTATACAACAATAATGATCTTTTTATTTTAATTTCTGCATCTTGATTTATGATCTGTAACTGACATACACTATTATTAAATGTCACATTAATAGATCATTACATAATAGCATATTATTAGATCCATATCTACTCTTCGAGGACATTTTTTTTTTACCCCTCCTAATATATAAAATAAACTTGCTCACAGAGTACTAGTAATTGGTATATTTTCCTTGGGGAAAATTCTTTCCAAATGAGTTCATCCACACATAGAATCCAAAACCCTTGTTATTCAAAGGAAAAATTACCCAAACACCCTTGAGATTTGTCTACATATCACTTTTGCCACTTTTTTTTATACAAATGCCCAAAACATCACATGTGTTTGTAAAAATCAGTCACAAAATACTCTAATAAAGCAATTTTATTTTTTTTAAAATACCAAATTTACTCTGCCCAACCTACATTAAATACAATTTAAACAAGTACAAACTAAACTACCATAGAATAAAACTAAAACAAAAAATATAATTATAAAAATTATTGAAATATTTATTTGGTCATTTTAGAAATTTTCATTTAACTTTTTTAGTCAAGTCATATTTAAAATAACATGTAAGACAGATTGAGAAGGGTAATTTTGAAACTATCAAAAATTTAATTGCTTAAGGGGGTATTTTGTAACTGATTTTACAAACACATGAGATGTTTGGGGCATTTATCTAATAAAAGAGACAAAGTGGTATTTAGACTATATAAAGGGTGCGCTTTGAATATTTTCCAATCAATCTCCCAATCATCAAAGGCGTGAGGTAAATCCTCATACAAGAAATCTGCCAAATGCTCAACGTTGATGACCTTTGATCTTTTTGGGTCCACCTATAGGCTAACTGTTACTGATCTAACGGTCGACTTGGCTACTTATTAGGTTTCATAAGGCTGTTGTGTGCCACAGCTATGAAAGATGTCAAGACTACATTATTAATTGATGTGGCGATGCTGATCCGTCAGTGGAAATAATTCAGTTGTGTCTTATAGAGTGTTTGATGGAGTGGTTTGAGTTGAGATTTTTAAGTTTCAATAGTAAAGTTTTTTGAATTTTCAGAAAAGACAAAAAACTTTTTGGAAAAAAGACAAAAACTTTTTGAGAAAAAAAAAAAAATTGAGTTGAGTGGTTTGAATGGGGATGCCAAACACCCAATTTTGGTTGACATAATTCAGTTAGGTAGAGGCAAATATTTTGGTAATAGTGAATATTTGAACGTGCAAGGCTTGCTTACAATGACAATGTGGAAAATCGCGACTATCCCAACTGTGTTCGTCACGTTATAGAAAAATTGATGGGACAGTCTAACCATACCATAAAAAAATTAGGCTATGTACCATGTAGTAATTAAAGGCTCTGTTTGAGAGAAATGTTTGGATGGACATTTATCCCATGTTTGTTTTTACATTCATTTTCAAAATAGATGAAAAATTAGAACAAGATTACTTTTCTCAACTTTTTTTCATCGTACTTCTCATTTTAAAAATGGGGTGAACAATTCATTCTTAAACATATTTTGTACTTTTCTCAAAATTTTATTTTATTTTATTTTTGTACACAAACCAATTTATCTAGAAATACAATCAAACATAATCTCAAAAACTATCTCAAAGTCATTATTTAAACCATTCTTATTTATATTTTATATCCAAACCAAAATCATTTTCAAAACGCTCTCAAATGGGCCTTTTGTTTTTTGTCTTTTGTTTTTGGTTTTTGTTCTTTTGCTTAATTAATAGGAAATATTCTCAAACAATTTGCAATGTTACACTTAATTATTACCACATGAGTGCAAAATTTCCGAATGTAATGCCATGTATTGTGGATTTCTAACATAAGTGTACGTTATCGTTCACAAGTAATAAAGTAGTGAATATAATATTGTTCTTACGAGAATTAGTTGCTTACTAATTACCGAAATTGGTTAACTCTAATTTTATTTGAATAAACCAAAAAGAGTTTAAAATAAAAATAACAATAAAATAGAAATAAAAATGTAGAAGTCAAAATACTAAAAAAAATTCGTAAAGAAATCAATATGAGAAAAGTCTAGAGGTTCGATTTTGCCGTACCATCAACTTTGTCTTTTTATGCCAACTTATTACTAATCAAATTTTATTTTTTCGAGTTTATAAGCTAAAGAATCCGATAATATTCAACTCCCTCTCCCAAGTGCCGAGCTAAAAATATTCTTAAAACCTGATTTCAATATCCCTATAAAAGCTAAGAATTAAAAACTCAATACGATTTATGATTCTTTTTAAACGACTTTAAAGGACTTATAGGCCTCCCGAACCCTACAAAATCCTAGGTTGTATTATCCCTTCATAGTATCTAAAATTCTCTCTTCTGAGTGTCGAATTTTAAATATAAAATCATCTAACTCATAGCCAACAAATTAGAAACATTAAAAACAAGATAACACAAATAAATTGAATAAAAAAATCTCATAAAATAAATTGACAATCAAAACATAGTATCAAGCATCGGCTACATCTCTTTTCTAGAATAAGAAAATTAATTCATAAAAAAAAATCTACAAAACAAAGGTTCAACACTTCTTAAATTACAAAAATCAAAGAATAAGAAAATAATAAGAAAAACCCATTTATGGAGGTATCACAAGTCTTCAAGATTTTCTTCTAATCTTCTTCTCCTTCTTTTCTTGGTGCTCCAAAATGATATCTCCTAAATTTTCGAGAAAACAAAAACTAAAACTCAAGAAATATATATATATATATATATATATATTTTCTTCTTATGGTTTTTGGCTCTACCAAGCAGCAGCCAAAGACCAACCTTCACGAAGCCTAAGGCTTCCATTTATAAGCTTCTAGCTAAACTCTAAGCAGCCGCCAACTTTCCCTTT
>CM046383.1:13791952-13815285 GCA_025413485.1 Ficus microcarpa | reverse complement strand
CATTAAATCTTGCTCTAAATAGTATTTCAATGGTCCCCTTTAAGTCGAAAAATACCTTCCGGATGGTGATTTATGGTACTCAAAATATTTGATGGCTATAGCCTACTCCGTCGAGCAAAAATGGGTATGTATCAAAATTCCAAAGCCTATAGCCTTCTCTCGCAACTGAAAATTTTTCTGTCTCAAAATTTCTACAACTTTGGATCATTAAAAGATACTTTCAACATAATTCTAACGATCCATTTTGTGTCGAAAAACTCCTTCCGGATCACGATTGGACGTATTCTCTATATCTACTCCATTTTCTAAAGCCTATAGCCTTCTCTAGTGAGAGAAAATTGGTCGGGCTCAAATTTCTAGAAATTTAAATCATTAAATCTTGCTCTAAATAGTATTTCAATGGTCCCTTTAAGTCGAAAAATACCTTCCGGATGGTGATTTATGGTACTCAAAATATTTGATGGCTATAGCCTACTCCGTCGAGCAAAAATGGGTATGTATCAAAATTCCAAAGCCTATAGCCTTCTCTCGCAACTGAAAATTTTTCTGTCTCAAAATTTCTACAACTTTGGATCATTAAAAGATACTTTCAACATAATTCTAACGATCCATTTTGTGTCGAAAAACTCCTTCCGGATCACGATTGGACGTATTCTCTATATCTACTCCATTTTCTAAAGCCTATAGCCTTCTCTAGTGAGAGAAAATTGGTCGGGCTCAAATTTCTAGAAATTTAAATCATTAAATCTTGCTCTAAATAGTATTTCAATGGTCCCTTTAAGTCGAAAAATACCTTCCGGATGGTGATTTATGGTACTCAAAATATTTGATGGCTATAGCCTACTCCGTCGAGCAAAAATGGGTATGTATCAAAATTCCAAAGCCTATAGCCTTCTCTCGCAACTGAAAATTTTTCTGTCTCAAAATTTCTACAACTTTGGATCATTAAAAGATACTTTCAACATAATTCTAACGATCCATTTTGTGTCGAAAAACTCCTTCCGGATCACGATTGGACGTATTCTCTATATCTACTCCATTTTCTAAAGCCTATAGCCTTCTCTAGTGAGAGAAAATTGGTCGGGCTCAAAATTTCTAGAAATTTAAATCATTAAATCTTGCTCTAAATAGTATTTCAATGGTCCCATTTAAGTCGAAAAATACCTTCCGGATGGTGATTTATGGTACTCAAAATATTTGATGGCTATAGCCTACTCCGTCGAGCAAAAATGGGTATGTATCAAAATTCCAAAGCCTATAGCCTTCTCTCGCAACTGAAAATTTTTCTGTCTCAAAATTTCTACAACTTTGGATCATTAAAAGATACTTTCAACATAATTCTAACGATCCATTTTGTGTCGAAAAACTCCTTCCGGATCACGATTGGACGTATTCTCTATATCTACTCCATTTTCTAAAGCCTATAGCCTTCTCTAGTGAGAGAAAATTGGTCGGGCTCAAATTTCTAGAAATTTAAATCATTAAATCTTGCTCTAAATAGTATTTCAATGGTCCCTTTAAGTCGAAAAATACCTTCCGGATGGTGATTTATGGTACTCAAAATATTTGATGGCTATAGCCTACTCCGTCGAGCAAAAATGGGTATGTATCAAAATTCCAAAGCCTATAGCCTTCTCTCGCAACTGAAAATTTTTCTGTCTCAAAATTTCTACAACTTTGGATCATTAAAAGATACTTTCAACATAATTCTAACGATCCATTTTGTGTCGAAAAACTCCTTCCGGATCACGATTGGACGTATTCTCTATATCTACTCCATTTTCTAAAGCCTATAGCCTTCTCTAGTGAGAGAAAATTGGTCGGGCTCAAAATTTCTAGAAATTTAAATCATTAAATCTTGCTCTAAATAGTATTTCAATGGTCCCATTTAAGTCGAAAAATACCTTCCGGATGGTGATTTATGGTACTCAAAATATTTGATGGCTATAGCCTACTCCGTCGAGCAAAAATGGGTATGTATCAAAATTCCAAAGCCTATAGCCTTCTCTCGCAACTGAAAATTTTTCTGTCTCAAAATTTCTACAACTTTGGATCATTAAAAGATACTTTCAACATAATTCTAACGATCCATTTTGTGTCGAAAAACTCCTTCCGGATCACGATTGGACGTATTCTCTATATCTACTCCATTTTCTAAAGCCTATAGCCTTCTCTAGTGAGAGAAAATTGGTCGGGCTCAAATTTCTAGAAATTTAAATCATTAAATCTTGCTCTAAATAGTATTTCAATGGTCCCTTTAAGTCGAAAAATACCTTCCGGATGGTGATTTATGGTACTCAAAATATTTGATGGCTATAGCCTACTCCGTCGAGCAAAAATGGGTATGTATCAAAATTCCAAAGCCTATAGCCTTCTCTCGCAACTGAAAATTTTTCTGTCTCAAAATTTCTACAACTTTGGATCATTAAAAGATACTTTCAACATAATTCTAACGATCCATTTTGTGTCGAAAAACTCCTTCCGGATCACGATTGGACGTATTCTCTATATCTACTCCATTTTCTAAAGCCTATAGCCTTCTCTAGTGAGAGAAAATTGGTCGGGCTCAAATTTCTAGAAATTTAAATCATTAAATCTTGCTCTAAATAGTATTTCAATGGTCCCTTTAAGTCGAAAAATACCTTCCGGATGGTGATTTATGGTACTCAAAATATTTGATGGCTATAGCCTACTCCGTCGAGCAAAAATGGGTATGTATCAAAATTCCAAAGCCTATAGCCTTCTCTCGCAACTGAAAATTTTTCTGTCTCAAAATTTCTACAACTTTGGATCATTAAAAGATACTTTCAACATAATTCTAACGATCCATTTTGTGTCGAAAAACTCCTTCCGGATCACGATTGGACGTATTCTCTATATCTACTCCATTTTCTAAAGCCTATAGCCTTCTCTAGTGAGAGAAAATTGGTCGGGCTCAAATTTCTAGAAATTTAAATCATTAAATCTTGCTCTAAATAGTATTTCAATGGTCCCTTTAAGTCGAAAAATACCTTCCGGATGGTGATTTATGGTACTCAAAATATTTGATGGCTATAGCCTACTCCGTCGAGCAAAAATGGGTATGTATCAAAATTCCAAAGCCTATAGCCTTCTCTCGCAACTGAAAATTTTTCTGTCTCAAAATTTCTACACTTTGGATCATTAAAAGATACTTTCAACATAATTCTAACGATCCATTTTGTGTCGAAAAACTCCTTCCGGATCACGATTGGACGTATTCTCTATATCTACTCCATTTTCTAAAGCCTATAGCCTTCTCTAGTGAGAGAAAATTGGTCGGGCTCAAATTTCTAGAAATTTAAATCATTAAATCTTGCTCTAAATAGTATTTCAATGGTCCCATTTAAGTCGAAAAATACCTTCCGGATGGTGATTTATGGTACTCAAAATATTTGATGGCTATAGCCTACTCCGTCGAGCAAAAATGGGTATGTATCAAAATTCCAAAGCCTATAGCCTTCTCTCGCAACTGAAAATTTTTCTGTCTCAAAATTTCTACAACTTTGGATCATTAAAAGATACTTTCAACATAATTCTAACGATCCATTTTGTGTCGAAAAACTCCTTCCGGATCACGATTGGACGTATTCTCTATATCTACTCCATTTTCTAAAGCCTATAGCCTTCTCTAGTGAGAGAAAATTGGTCGGGCTCAAATTTCTAGAAATTTAAATCATTAAATCTTGCTCTAAATAGTATTTCAATGGTCCCATTTAAGTCGAAAAATACCTTCCGGATGGTGATTTATGGTACTCAAAATATTTGATGGCTATAGCCTACTCCGTCGAGCAAAAATGGGTATGTATCAAAATTCCAAAGCCTATAGCCTTCTCTCGCAACTGAAAATTTTTCTGTCTCAAAATTTCTACAACTTTGGATCATTAAAAGATACTTTCAACATAATTCTAACGATCCATTTTGTGTCGAAAAACTCCTTCCGGATCACGATTGGACGTATTCTCTATATCTACTCCATTTTCTAAAGCCTATAGCCTTCTCTAGTGAGAGAAAATTGGTCGGGCTCAAAATTTCTAGAAATTTAAATCATTAAATCTTGCTCTAAATAGTATTTCAATGGTCCCATTTAAGTCGAAAAATACCTTCCGGATGGTGATTTATGGTACTCAAAATATTTGATGGCTATAGCCTACTCCGTCGAGCAAAAATGGGTATGTATCAAAATTCCAAAGCCTATAGCCTTCTCTCGCAACTGAAAATTTTTCTGTCTCAAAATTTCTAGAGCTTTGGATCATTAAAAGATACTTTCAACATAATTCTAACGATCCATTTTGTGTCGAAAAACTCCTTCCGGATCACGATTGGACGTATTCTCTATATCTACTCCATTTTCTAAAGCCTATAGCCTTCTCTAGTGAGAGAAAATTGGTCGGGCTCAAATTTCTAGAAATTTAAATCATTAAATCTTGCTCTAAATAGTATTTCAATGGTCCCATTTAAGTCGAAAAATACCTTCCGGATGGTGATTTATGGTACTCAAAATATTTGATGGCTATAGCCTACTCCGTCGAGCAAAAATGGGTATGTATCAAAATTCCAAAGCCTATAGCCTTCTCTCGCAACTGAAAATTTTTCTGTCTCAAAATTTCTACAACTTTGGATCATTAAAAGATACTTTCAACATAATTCTAACGATCCATTTTGTGTCGAAAAACTCCTTCCGGATCACGATTGGACGTATTCTCTATATCTACTCCATTTTCTAAAGCCTATAGCCTTCTCTAGTGAGAGAAAATTGGTCGGGCTCAAAATTTCTAGAAATTTAAATCATTAAATCTTGCTCTAAATAGTATTTCAATGGTCCCATTTAAGTCGAAAAATACCGTCCGGATGGTGATTTATGGTACTCAAAATATTTGATGGCTATAGCCTACTCCGTCGAGCAAAAATGGGTATGTATCAAAATTCCAAAGCCTATAGCCTTCTCTCGCAACTGAAAATTTTTCTGTCTCAAAATTTCTACAACTGTGGATCATTAAAAGATACTTTCAACATAATTCTAACGATCCATTTTGTGTCGAAAAACTCCTTCCGGATCACGATTGGACGTATTCTTATATCTACTCCATTTTCTAAAGCCTATAGCCTTCTCTAGTGAGAGAAAATTGGTCGGGCTCAAAATTTCTAGAAATTTAAATCATTAAATCTTGCTCTAAATAGTATTTCAATGGTCCCATTTAAGTCGAAAAATACCTTCCGGATGGTGATTTATGGTACTCAAAATATTTGATGGCTATAGCCTACTCCGTCGAGCAAAAATGGTTATGTATCAAAATTCCAAAGCCTATAGCCTTCTCTCGCAACTGAAAATTTTTCTGTCTCAAAATTTCTACAGCTTTGGATCATTAAAAGATACTTTCAACATAATTCTAACGATCCATTTTGTGTCGAAAAACTCCTTCCGGGTCACGATTGGACGTATTCTCTATATCTACTATATTTTCTAAAGCCTATAGCCTTCTCTAATGAGAGAAAATTGGTCGGGCTCAGTATTTCTAGAAATTTAAATCATTAAATCTTGCTCTAAATAGTATTTCAATGGTCCCCTTTAAGTCGAAAAATACCTTCCGGAAGGTGATTTATGGCACTCAAAATATTTGATGGCTATAGCCTACTCCGTCGAGCAAAAATGGGTATGTATCAAAATTCCAAAGCCTATAGCCTTCTCTCGCAACTGAAAATTTTTCTGTGTCGAAATTTCTACAACTTTGGATCATTAAAAGATACTTTCAACTTAATTCTAACGATCCATTTTGTGTCGAAAAACTCCTTCCGGATCACGATTGGACGTATTCTCTATATCTATTCCATTTTCTAAAGCCTATAGCCTTCTCTAGTGAGAGAAAATTGGTCGGGCTCAGTATTTCTAGAAATTTAAATCATTAAATCTTGCTCTAAATAGTATTTCAATGGTCCCCTTTAAGTCGAAAAATACCTTCCGGAAGGTGATTTATAGCACTCAAAATATTTGATGGCTATAGCCTACTCCGTCGAGCAAATATGGGTATGTATCAAAATTCCAAAGCCTATAGCCTTCTCTCGCAACTGAAAATTTTTCTGTGTCGAAATTTCTACAACTTTGGATCATTAAAAGATACTTTCAACTTAATTCTAACGATCCATTTTGTGTCGAAAAACTCCTTCCGGATCACGATTGGACGTATTCTCTATATCTATTCCATTTTCTAAAGCCTATAGCCTTCTCTAGTGAGAGAAAATTGGTCGGGCTCAGTATTTCTAGAAATTTAAATCATTAAATCTTGCTCTAAATAGTATTTCAATGGTCCCCTTTAAGTCGAAAAATACCTTCCGGATGGTGATTTATGGTACTCAAAATATTTGATGGCTATAGCCTACTCCGTCGAGAGAAAATGGGTATGTATCAAAATTCCAAAGCCTATTGCCTTCTCTCGCAACTGAAAATTTTTCTGTCTCAAAATTTCTACAGCTTTGGATCATTAAAAGATACTTTCAACATAATTCTAACGATCCATTTTGTGTCGAAAAACTCCTTCCGGGTCACGATTGGACGTATTCTCTATATCTACTATATTTTCTAAAGCCTATAGCCTTCTCTAATGAGAGAAAATTGGTCGGGCTCAGTATTTCTAGAAATTTAAATCATTAAATCTTGCTCTAAATAGTATTTCAATGGTCCCCTTTAAGTCGAAAAATACCTTCCGGAAGGTGATTTATGGCACTCAAAATATTTGATGGCTATAGCCTACTCCGTCGAGCAAAAATGGGTATGTATCAAAATTCCAAAGCCTATAGCCTTCTCTCGCAACTGAAAATTTTTCTGTGTCGAAATTTCTACAACTTTGGATCATTAAAAGATACTTTCAACTTAATTCTAACGATCCATTTTGTGTCGAAAAACTCCTTCCGGATCACGATTGGACGTATTCTCTATATCTATTCCATTTTCTAAAGCCTATAGCCTTCTCTAGTGAGAGAAAATTGGTCGGGCTCAGTATTTCTAGAAATTTAAATCATTAAATCTTGCTCTAAATAGTATTTCAATGGTCCCCTTTAAGTCGAAAAATACCTTCCGGAAGGTGATTTATGGCACTCAAAATATTTGATGGCTATAGCCTACTCCGTCGAGCAAAAATGGGTATGTATCAAAATTCCAAAGCCTATAGCCTTCTCTCGCAACTGAAAATTTTTCTGTGTCGAAATTTCTACAACTTTGGATCATTAAAAGATACTTTCAATTTAATTCTAACGATCCATTTTGTGTCGAAAACTCCTTCCGGATCACGATTGGACGTATTCTCTATATCTATTCCATTTTCTAAAGCCTATAGCCTTCTCTAGTGAGGAAAATTGGTCGGGCTCAGTATTTCTAGAAATTTAAATCATTAAATCTTGCTCTAAATAGCATTTCAATGGTCCCCTTTAAGTCGAAAAATACCTTCCGGAAGGTGATTTATGGCACTCAAAATATTTGATGGCTATAGCCTACTCCGTCGAGCAAAAATGGGTATGTATCAAAATTCCAAAGCCTATAGCCTTCTCTCGCAACTGAAAATTTGTCTGTCTCGAAATTTCTACAAATTAGGATCATTAAAAGATACTTTCAACATAAATCTAACGATCCATTTTGTGTCGAAAAACTCCTTTCGGATCACGATTGGACGTATTCTCTATATCTACTTGATAACTCTAGAAATTAGAGTTATCTTAGGCACTTTTAGACTTGGTTGAACTTGGTTTTGTGAGTATTTGTGTTTTTATTAGCATGTTTTTCCCTTGTTTTAGATTTGTATGTCTTTTCTTTTGTCTTGGGTTATTGTTTGGTGAAATCATGGATAATGGGAAAAAAAAGTAGGATCATTTGACGGCTTTTTGACGTGCGTTTTAATTCTATTCTGACTTGTAGGAGAGCTTAAACCGAAAATGCTGCAGAAAATGCTACAGCATTCCTTACAGCATTTTGTAGCAGAAGCAGTGAAGACTCAGCGAAATGCTGCAGCAATTTCTGCAGCAAAGTTGTCCAGCTGGTGAAATTTTTTCTGATTAAGTAAAAGAAAAGTTGACAGCTCATATGGTGGGGGCCACTTCTTTTTCTTCAGCTGGGAAGCTTCACACGTGGGCTGGTTTTGTTGCCCTAAAGAGTATTGTTTTGGGGCATTGAGGAGGGCAGCCGACACAACAAGAAAGGGGCTGAAAACAGAGAAATAAGAAAGAGGAAAAACAGAGAGAAAGAGGAGACGAAAATATTGGGCAAGAGAGAGAGAGTTGGGCTGAGAGTTTTCTTCCATTTTTCACGCCCATTTTGGAGAGGACGCTAGGAAGGAGAAAGGAGACGAAGACCCATCTGTAGCCATTTTGGAGTTTTCATTTCTTCGTACTCTTGCTCTGATTTATTTCGTTTTCTGATTTACATTTCTCTGTTGAACAATGGATGATGTTTTGCATTTTGATTTTGTAATCCAAAACATGAGCTAAATTTCTTTAGCTAGGATTGTTGATGAACCCGAAATTGTGAGAATGATTTGAATGTTTTGTTGAAATGTTGGGTAAACTTGTTCCTGTTCGTCTAAGTGTTTGGAATGTTTATTTCTATTGTTGATTGGCCATCATTATATAGGAAACTAGGCTTGTTTAATTCTGGAAAGGTTAAGTTAAGCTAGAAATAACTTAGATGATGCAAGTTCAATATGCTTTTTAAAGTTTATATTGATTTGTGAATGGTATAGGAATATATTATTTGCCTTGTATAACCCATTGAAATTGATGCTTGAAATTGTGTTATGAGAACTAGATTCACATAGGAATATGTTGAAAAAGGTTTAATAACTTTTAATCATACTAAATTCGGAAGAATTTTATGATAAAAATCGAATTTCGGTTAACAGGACAGGTTTTGCTGCAGCATTTCCTACAGCATTCGGGTTTGACTTGCAATGGAGGGGGATTTGGCAATCCTAGTTTAATTCAGATTCTTGATTACAACTTCTTGATTGAATATTGTTCTTTTTGTCTAATTTAGTGCCTTTTCATTATACCCACTTTTATTTTGCTTGTTTATTGCATTTTTCCTAATTTTCATTTCCACACTCAATTTAATTTGTGCTTGTTTCTTTTACAATTTATTTTAGTGAATCAATCCCTGTGGAGACGATACTTTACTCACTTTCTATATTACTTGTGCGATTACGTGCACTTGCGTAGATATATATATATATATACTAAATAATCGCGAACAAGTTTTTGGCGCCGTTGCCGGGGATTGAAAGCGTTAAAATAGTTGTGAAAGTTAATTTGTTTAGTTTTTGTTTTTGCATTTTCTTATTAGTTGAGTGTTTATATTTTCAGGGGCTTTCTTTATCTACATGAACAATCAGCGAAATCAAGAGTTGATGCCCTTGGACCCAGAAATTGAAAGAACATTTCGAGTAAGGAGAAGGGAGCAACAAGGTCTTGCAGGAGTGGAAGAAATACAAGAAAGAGTGGCTGTCAATATGGCTAATGATGGGCAGCAAGTGGATGTCAACAATCTATTGCCTCAACCACCTTTGATTGATGACAGAGACAGGGCTATTCGGGAGTATGCTGTACCCATTCTACATGGGCTCAATCCGGGCATCATTCGGCCAGAAATACAAGCACCACAGTTTGAACTCAAGCCGGTTATGTTCCAAATGTTGCAAACCGTAGGCCAATTCAGTGGAATGGCAACTGAGGATCCTCACATGCACCTTCGGCTATTCATGGAAGTGTGTGATTCTTTCAAGCTACCAGGGGTGTCTGATGAAGCATTGAGGCTGAAACTGTTCCCTTATTCCTTGAGGGATCGAGCTCGATCATGGCTTAATTCATTGCCGCCGGATTCAATCGCAACATGGAATGACTTGGCTGAAAAATTCCTCATGAAGTACTTTCCTCCGACCAAGAATGCCAAGCTCAGAAACGACATTACCTCATTCCAACAATCAGAGGGAGAATCTTTGTACGAGGCATGGGAGAGATTCAAGGAGCTGCTGCGAAAATGCCCTCACCATGGGATTCCCCATTGGATTCAGATGGAAACTTTCTACAATGGGCTCAATGGGCAAACACGTACTATTGTTGATGCGGCGGCTAATGGTGCTCTTTTGGCTAAATCGTACAACGAAGCTTATGAGATTTTGGAGAGGATGGCTACCAACAATCATCAGTGGCCCACCGAGAGGCTCAATGCTCGGAAGGCAGCGGGACTTCATGAAGTAGATGCTATCACCGCACTTTCCGCCCAAGTGTCGAGTCTGACTAATATGATCAAGAATATGAACATGTCGGCGGGGGTTAATTCTGTGCAATCTGTTGGCGCCACTTGTGTCTATTGCGGAGAGGGACACTTATATGAGGATTGTCCATCTAATCCAGTTTCTGCTTGCTATGTAGGTAATTTCAACCGGAACAACCCTTATTCGGCACCTTACAACCAAGGGTTGAGACAACACTCCAACTTTTCATGGAGTAATCAAGGGGCCGATTTTAGTGGAGCAAACTCTCATCATCATCGACCTTCTCACCCACCGGGTTTTCCATCTCAGCAACCAAGAACACAAGCTATGGACTCATCTAGCTCATTGGATAATTTGATTAAGGAGTATATAGCGAAGAATGATGCTAGAGTTCAAAGTCATGATGCAACATTGAGGACCTTGGAGAATCAAATTGGGCAAATTGCAAACGCCTTGAATGTTAGGCCGCCAGGTTCTCTCCCAAGTAATACAGAAGATCCAAGGAGGGACGGGAAGGAGCATTGCAAGGCAATCGTATTAAGGAATGGAAGGGAAGTTGAGAGAAGTGAAAAGCCAAAAGCTGTACGGATCGAGCCCTCTTCAATCCAAGAAAAAGATGATCAGCCTCAACAAGAAGAAATTCTGGTGAAAAATCAATCAGCAGATTTTGCTGCAGAAAATGCTACAGCATTTTCGCAGCATTCTGAAGCAGCAAGGAGCAGCGAAACTCGACCTCCTCCACCATTTCCTCAGCGGTTTCAAAGGCAGCAAAAGGATGGTCAATTTCGCAAATTTCTGGATGTCTTGAAGCAGCTTCACATCAACATACCTCTTGTGGAAGCCTTGGAGCAAATGCCTCATTATGCCAAGTTCATGAAAGACTTGGTCACTAAAAAGCGTCGACTTGGGGAATTCGAGACTGTGGCTTTGACGGAAGAATGTAGTGCTATTTTGCAGAACAAACTCCCTCCTAAGTTGAAGGACCCGGGGAGTTTCACCTTCCCATGTTCAATTGGAACCCACTACTTTGGTAAGGCCTTGTGTGACTTGGGAGCAAGTATTAACTTGATGCCAATGTCCATCTTTAAGAAGTTAGGAATCGGAGAAGCTTGGCCCACTACAGTATCCTTGCAGCTTGCGGATAGATCTATTGCTCTTCCTGAAGGAAAGATCGAGGATGTTCTTGTAAAGGTCGACAAATTCATTTTTCCTGCTGATTTCATCATCCTTGATTATGAAGCGGATCGAGAAGTGCCGATTATCTTGGGAAGACCATTTCTTGCTACAGGCCGCACTTTGATTGATGTGCAAAAAGGCGAGTTGACTATGAGGGTGCAAGACGAGCAGGTGACTTTTAATGTGTTCAAGGCTATGCATTTTGGTGATGATGTTGAAGAGTGTTCGGCCATCAATGTTCTGGATCCATTATTGGCTGCTGAATTTGAGGAGAAATGCTCTCCAAAGATGACAAATAAAGATGATTTGGCTGTGTCAGATGAATATGAGGAAGCTAGTGATAATCAAGTGTCTTGGATGGAGAGCAGACATATGGCAACAAGAGGAGGGAAGCACTTCGAATCACTTGAGTTGTCAGAAAGGGCGTTTAAATCCCACAAACCATCTGTTGATGAACCACCTATTTTGGAACTAAAACCTCTACCTACACACTTGAGGGATAGAGGTAGCAGAAAGAAAAAGCGAAAAAAAAACTTGATTCGCAAGACATCGGCTGCACTTTGGAGGTTTTTCTGTAGAAAAAATTTTTTGTCAGAAAGAAATGCTGCAGAACACTCAGGAAGAACTTTCAAAGTTAATGGACAGCGACTTAAGCATTATTGGGGTGATGGTTTCAGCCATCAGAAAGCCTCCATATCGCTGCAAGATGCCTGAAATCCCGCAAAGGCAGGCTGATGACTTAAAAACAAGCGCTCTTGGGAGGCAACCCAAATTTTTTCTTGTTTGGTTTATTTGTGGTTTATTTCAATTTGTTTGAGTTTTTGATTAGTAGTTATTAAGAAATTTGAACTGATTTGATGAGATTTTTCTATGCAGAAATCGGCCTAGGAGTAAGCCTTACAGAGCAATCTGTGTAAAAATGCTGCGGGAAATGCTACAGCAAAACCTGCAGCAAAGTCGGGCAGAACTGGGGAGCAATCTGTATAAGAATGCTGCAGGAAATGCTACAGCAAAGCTGCAGCAAAGTTCGAGGGGAGCACTCTGTGCAAAAATGCTGTAGGAAATGCTACAGCAAAACTCGCAGCAAAGTTAGGCAGAACTGGGGAGCAATCTGTGCAAAAATGCTGCAGGAAATGCTACAGCAAAACTCGCAGCAAAGTTGGGCAGAGCAATCTGTATAAGAATGCTGCAAGGAATGCTACAGCAAAACCCGCAGCAAAGTTTAAGGGGAGCAATCTGTGTAGAAATGCTGCAGGAAATGCTACAGCAAAGTAGTAAAAAAAAAAAAAAAAAAAAAAAAAAAAAAAACGAAGGAAGAAAAGACAATCAAAAACTTGTTCGCGATTATTTAGTATATATATATATATCTACGCAAGTGCACGTAATCGCACAAGTAATATAGAAAGTGAGTAAAGTATCGTCTCCACAGGGATTGATTCACTAAAATAAATTGTAAAAGAAACAAGCACAAATTAAATTGAGTGTGGAAATGAAAATTAGGAAAAATGCAACAAACAAGCAAAATAAAAGTGGGTATAATGAAAAGGCACTAAATTAGACAAAAAGAACAATATTCAATCAAGAAGTTGTAATCAAGAATCTGAATTAAACTAAGATTGCCAAATCCCCCTCCATTGCAAGTCAAACCCGAATGCTGTAGGAAATGCTGCAGCAAAACCTGTCCTGTTAACCGAAATTCGATTTTTATCATAAAATTCTTCCGAATTTAGTATGATTAAAAGTTATTAAACCTTTTTCAACATATTCCTATGTGAATCTAGTTCTCATAACACAATTTCAAGCATCAATTTCAATGGGTTATACAAGGCAAATAATATATTCCTATACCATTCACAAATCAATATAAACTTTAAAAAGCATATTGAACTTGCATCATCTAAGTTATTTCTAGCTTAACTTAACCTTTCCAGAATTAAACAAGCCTAGTTTCCTATATAATGATGGCCAATCAACAATAGAAATAAACATTCCAAACACTTAGACGAACAGGAACAAGTTTACCCAACATTTCAACAAAACATTCAAATCATTCTCACAATTTCGGGTTCATCAACAATCCTAGCTAAAGAAATTTAGCTCATGTTTCGGATTACAAAATCAAAATGCAAAACATCATCCATTGTTCAACAGAGAAATGTAAATCAGAAAACGAAATAAATCAGAGCAAGAGTACGAAGAAATGAAAACTCCAAAATGGCTACAGATGGGTCTTCGTCTCCTTTCTCCTTCCTAGCGTCCTCTCCAAAATGGGCGTGAAAAATGGAAGAAAACTCTCAGCCCAACTCTCTCTCTCTTGCCCAATATTTTCGTCTCCTCTTTCTCTCTGTTTTTCCTCTTTCTTATTTCTCTGTTTTCAGCCCCTTTCTTGTTGTGTCGGCTGCCCTCCTCAATGCCCCAAAACAATACTCTTTAGGGCAACAAAACCAGCCCACGTGTGAAGCTTCCCAGCTGAAGAAAAAGAAGTGGCCCCCACCATATGAGCTGTCAACTTTTCTTTTACTTAATCAGAAAAAATTTCACCAGCTGGACAACTTTGCTGCAGAAATTGCTGCAGCATTTCGCTGAGTCTTCACTGCTTCTGCTACAAAATGCTGTAAGGAATGCTGTAGCATTTTCTGCAGCATTTTCGGTTTAAGCTCTCCTACAAGTCAGAATAGAATTAAAACGCACGTCAAAAAGCCGTCAAATGATCCTACTTTTTTTTCCCATTATCCATGATTTCACCAAACAATAACCCAAGACAAAAGAAAAGACATACAAACCTAAAACAAGGGAAAAACATGCTAATAAAAACACAAATACTCACAAAACCAAGTTCAACCAAGTCTAAAAGTGCCTAAGATAAATCTAATTTCTAGAGTTATCACACCCCCAAACTTAAAACATTGCTCGCCCCCGAGCAATGCCGAACTAAACTCACAAAACACAATACACACAAAGAAAATACCAAACACAAAAAGTAAAATTGCTCATGCTGCCAAGCAAGTTAAGTTTCCATTCTCAAAAGAGCTTCTTAATTTCCAACTCATTTCAAAATTCAGCTTTTATCGAATATCAGTTCTATCCTTTATAAACTTGCTCCCAAGTGAGGTTTCTCTCATATGTGTGTGTGCGAGACCATATCTAAGCATCTTTAGATTACCTAAGTCCCTCTTATCGAGATCATCAAGCTTAGTTCATACTCTCATTGGTTGGATGCATGACTCCCTCTCCACTGGCATTAGCTGGGCAGAAATCTAGGGATAGACAGTTTCCACTGCTTGCTGAGTTGGGTGCACGTGTATGCAGACACGTATTTATTAAATCATAACTTTCTTTTCTATTTTTTTTTTTTCGTTGTTTTTTTTTTTTTTTTTTTTTTTGTTTTTTTTAAATTCGTCATGTCACCTTTACCTTTTTACGCGAATGCCAACATTGGTGATGAAGACACCCGGTTACTCAGCAACGTCACACTTCAGAATTGCTATAGCAAACTCATATTATGAACCACTGTTTGACGCAAAAGTACACATGGGGCTCATGTTACTCCTGGTTACTAGGCAGCTCAAAACAGCGGAGTTCTTTATTCATAGCTTTTTTTTTTTTTTTTTTTTTTTTTTTTTTTTTTACACCCAACTCTATACATGAAAAGCACACCAATTATTTCCAGTCTATTTCACTTCCTAAAGCTTCGGCTCAAGGGTTCGGTACAACCTGTCCTCAAATTCTAAATTCTCTCGATGACTTGGAGTTTCCTAGGCTTTCCTCAGAAATACAAATGTATAGTCTATTGTGGAAAAAGAGTAGTCTCACTCAAAGAGCAACCAGATAAAAGACATTACCCACACCCAACTCAAGCTTAATCAATCCATAAGCTGACAATTCTCAAAACTCTAGTAATCTTCACCGAACATCATCAAACCAACAACTCAGCAGCTAAAATAGAGCAATTTCTAACAAAAACATAAAGACACACAGAAAAATTTTTTTTTTTTTTTTTATGTATATATAAACATAAACAACACCACAAACTGACTAAACAACATAAATAACACAAACAAGAGAAACGACACATAAACAAAGAAAAAACACAAAAACAACAAAAGCTAACCACATAAACAACAAACAACAAGAGAAACATAGAACACACCCAACTGAATAAAACTAAAACAAAGCTAAATAACTCCCCCAAACTTAAATGAAGCAGTGTCCTCACTGCTTTGAACAAAACAACATGACACCAACAACAACACAAAACAGAACAATCATGAAGTCATGCACAAAAATGACGAAGAAAAAAGTTTGGAACTCCCTGTTTAAATAGCGGCTGGAGCGTCGCTTCAATCATCCGACTCGTCTGCATCCTCTTCCTCAACCTCATAAAGGTGCTCGGTGGTTGGTGGCCCGTTTGCTTGCGCGCGAGTTTCTTCGTGCGAGGCATTTCCGCGAGCTTCTGTTCGTCTTCGAGGGAGAAAGAGGCTGTTCTGTTCTCTGTGTATGGAGGAGACCCGGCCTTCTTTTTTTCTTTTTTTCTTTTTTTTTTTTTTTTTTTTTTTTTTTTTTTTTTAACAAGAACAGAAATGGCGTAATGGAGAAATGGAGAGGGGGTCGGTGGTCGAAGTTAGAAATGAGGGGGATGGGTTGAAGAGAATGGGAAAAATGGGGAGTGGTGGAGGCTGTGGGTTGGCTGGAAAATGCAGGGGATGAGGTGGCGAGATGACGGTGGTTTGGGTTGCCGGGGAAGCGATGGATGTGCGGGGTGGAGGTGAGGCTGGTGAGGTGGAGGTGCGGGTGACGAGAACTGACCTGGTGGTGGCGGACGGTTTCGGAGGTGGCTCGGGCTGCTGGGAAGAACTCGGCGAAATGGCAAAGGGTGACGGCGAAGGTGAAATGGTAGTGGAAGGGCTGCGGCTGCTGTGGAAATGCGGCGAAATGGGAGGTCGGAGGAAATGGGCTGCTTTGGATGGTGGATGGTGGTTGAGCACGGCTGGTTCGGAGGAGGGAAATTTTTCTGCAGGAAACGGCGCTGTGGGGGAAGAAGAAGAACAAAGAAAAGAAAAGAAAAGAAAAGAAGGGAATGTAGGGTTAGTGGGGTACCGAAAAAAAACATAAAAATATATATATATATATTACTATAGTTAAATAATATTAATTAATATCTATATATACGTATACGTATATATATATGTATATATATATATAAACATAAGTATTTATTTAATTAATATTATATATATATATAAATTTTTTTTTCAATATAAATTCACTAGCATATAAAAATATCGAAAACATATAATATATATTATACGATATCTATATACTATATATGATATATATATTGGACGTATTCTCTATATCTACTCTATTTTCTAAAGCCTATAGCCTTCTCTAGTGAGAGAAAATTGGTCGGGCTCAGTATTTCTAGAAATTTAAATCATTAAATCTTGCTCTAAATAGTATTTCAATGGTCCCCTTTAAGTCGAAAAATACCTTCCGGAAGGTGATTTATGGCACTCAAAATATTTGATGGCTATAGCCTACTCCGTCGAGCAAAAATGGGTATGTATCAAAACTCCAAAGCCTATAGCCTTCTCACGCAACTGAAAATTTTTCTGTCTCAAAATTTCTAGAGCTTTGGATCATTAAAAGATACTTTCAACATAATTCTAACGATCCATTTTGTGTCAAAAAACTCCTTCCGGATCACGATTGGACGTATTCTCTATATCTACTCCATTTTCTAAAGCCTATAGCCTTCTCTAGTGAGAGAAAATTGGTCGGGCTCAAAATTTCTAGAAATTTAAATCATTAAATCTTGCTCTAAATAGTATTTCAATGGTCCCATTTAAGTCGAAAAATACCTTCCGGATGGTGATTTATGGTACTCAAAATATTTGATGGCTATAGCCTACTCCGTCGAGCAAAAATGGGTATGTATCAAAATTCCAAAGCCTATAGCCTTCTCTCGCAACTGAAAATTTTTCTGTCTCAAAATTTCTACAACTTTGGATCATTAAAAGATACTTTCAACATAATTCTAACGATCCATTTTGTGTCGAAAAACTCCTTCCGGATCACGATTGGACGTATTCTTATATCTACTCCATTTTCTAAGCCTATAGCCTTCTCTAGTGAGAGAAAATTGGTCGGGCTCAAAATTTCTAGAAATTTAAATCATTAAATCTTGCTCTAAATAGTATTTCAATGGTCCCATTTAAGTCGAAAAATACCTTCCGGATGGTGATTATGGTACTCAAAATATTTGATGGCTATAGCCTACTCCGTCGAGAAAAATGGGTATGTATCAAAATTCCAAAGCCTATAGCCTTCTCTCGCAACTGAAAATTTTTCTGTCTCAAAATTTCTACAGCTTTGGATCATTAAAAGATACTTTCAACATAATTCTAACGATCCATTTTGTGTCGAAAAACTCCTTCCGGATCACGATTGGACGTATTCTCTATATCTACTCCATTTTCTAAAGCCTATAGCCTTCTCTAGTGAGAGAAAATTGGTCGGGCTCAATATTTCTAGAAATTTAAATCATTAAATCTTGCTCTAAATAGTATTTCAATGGTCCCCTTTAAGTCGAAAAATACCTTCCGGATGGTGATTTATGGCACTCAAAATATTTGATGGCTATAGCCTACTCCGTCGAGCAAAAATGGGTATGTATCAAAATTCCAAAGCCTATAGCCTTCTCTCGCAACTGAAAATTTTTCTGTCTCAAATTTCTACAACTTTGGATCATTAAAAGATACTTTCAACATAATTCTAACGATCCATTTTGTGTCGAAAAACTCCTTCCGGATCACGATTGGACGTATTCTCTATATCTACTCCATTTTCTAAAGCCTATAGCCTTCTCTAGTGAGAGAAAATTGGTCGGGCTCAGTATTTCTAGAAATTTAAATCATTAAATCTTGCTCTAAATAGTATTTCAATGGTCCCCTTTAAGTCGAAAAATACCTTCCGGAAGGTGATTTATGGCACTCAAAATATTTGATGGCTATAGCCTACTCCGTCGAGCAAAAATGGGTATGTATCAAAATTCCAAAGCCTATAGCCTTCTCTCGCAACTGAAAATTTTTCTGTCTCAAATTTCTACAACTTTGGATCATTAAAAGATACTTTCAACATAATTCTAACGATCCATTTTGTGTCGAAAAACTCCTTCCGGATCACGATTGGACGTATTCTCTATATCTACTCCATTTTCTAAAGCCTATAGCCTTCTCTAGTGAGAGAAAATTGGTCGGGCTCAAATTTCTAGAAATTTAAATCATTAAATCTTGCTCTAAATAGTATTTCAATGGTCCCTTTAAGTCGAAAAATACCTTCCGGATGGTGATTTATGGCACTCAAAATATTTGATGGCTATAGCCTACTCCGTCGAGCAAAAATGGGTATGTATCAAAATTCCAAAGCCTATAGCCTTCTCTCGCAACTGAAAATTTTTCTGTCTCAAAATTTCTACAACTTTGGATCATTAAAAGATACTTTCAACATAATTCTAACGATCCATTTTGTGTCGAAAAACTCCTTCCGGATCACGATTGGACGTATTCTCTATATCTACTCCATTTTCTAAAGCCTATAGCCTTCTCTAGTGAGAGAAAATTGGTCGGGCTCAAATTTCTAGAAATTTAAATCATTAAATCTTGCTCTAAATAGTATTTCAATGGTCCCATTTAAGTCGAAAAATACCTTCCGGATGGTGATTTATGGTACTCAAAATATTTGATGGCTATAGCCTACTCCGTCGAGCAAAAATGGGTATGTATCAAAATTCCAAAGCCTATAGCCTTCTCTCGCAACTGAAAATTTTTCTGTCTCAAAATTTCTACAACTTTGGATCATTAAAAGATACTTTCAACATAATTCTAACGATCCATTTTGTGTCGAAAAACTCCTTCCGGATCACGATTGGACGTATTCTCTATATCTACTCCATTTTCTAAAGCCTATAGCCTTCTCTAGTGAGAGAAAATTGGTCGGGCTCAATATTTCTAGAAATTTAAATCATTAAATCTTGCTCTAAATAGTATTTCAATGGTCCCCTTTAAGTCGAAAAATACCTTCCGGATGGTGATTTATGGTACTCAAAATATTTGATGGCTATAGCCTACTCCGTCGAGCAAAAATGGGTATGTATCAAAATTCCAAAGCCTATAGCCTTCTCTCGCAACTGAAAATTTTTCTGTCTCAAAATTTCTACAACTTTGGATCATTAAAAGATACTTTCAACATAATTCTAACGATCCATTTTGTGTCGAAAAACTCCTTCCGGATCACGATTGGACGTATTCTCTATATCTACTCCATTTTCTAAAGCCTATAGCCTTCTCTAGTGAGAGAAAATTGGTCGGGCTCAAATTTCTAGAAATTTAAATCATTAAATCTTGCTCTAAATAGTATTTCAATGGTCCCTTTAAGTCGAAAAATACCTTCCGGATGGTGATTTATGGTACTCAAAATATTTGATGGCTATAGCCTACTCCGTCGAGCAAAAATGGGTATGTATCAAAATTCCAAAGCCTATAGCCTTCTCTCGCAACTGAAAATTTTTCTGTCTCAAAATTTCTACAACTTTGGATCATTAAAAGATACTTTCAACATAATTCTAACGATCCATTTTGTGTCGAAAAACTCCTTCCGGATCACGATTGGACGTATTCTCTATATCTACTCCATTTTCTAAAGCCTATAGCCTTCTCTAGTGAGAGAAAATTGGTCGGGCTCAAATTTCTAGAAATTTAAATCATTAAATCTTGCTCTAAATAGTATTTCAATGGTCCCTTTAAGTCGAAAAATACCTTCCGGATGGTGATTTATGGTACTCAAAATATTTGATGGCTATAGCCTACTCCGTCGAGCAAAAATGGGTATGTATCAAAATTCCAAAGCCTATAGCCTTCTCTCGCAACTGAAAATTTTTCTGTCTCAAAATTTCTACAACTTTGGATCATTAAAAGATACTTTCAACATAATTCTAACGATCCATTTTGTGTCGAAAAACTCCTTCCGGATCACGATTGGACGTATTCTCTATATCTACTCCATTTTCTAAAGCCTATAGCCTTCTCTAGTGAGAGAAAATTGGTCGGGCTCAAATTTCTAGAAATTTAAATCATTAAATCTTGCTCTAAATAGTATTTCAATGGTCCCCTTTAAGTCGAAAAATACCTTCCGGATGGTGATTTATGGTACTCAAAATATTTGATGGCTATAGCCTACTCCGTCGAGCAAAAATGGGTATGTATCAAAATTCCAAAGCCTATAGCCTTCTCTCGCAACTGAAAATTTTTCTGTCTCAAAATTTCTACAACTTTGGATCATTAAAAGATACTTTCAACATAATTCTAACGATCCATTTTGTGTCGAAAAACTCCTTCCGGATCACGATTGGACGTATTCTCTATATCTACTCATTTTCTAAAGCCTATAGCCTTCTCTAGTGAGAGAAAATTGGTCGGGCTCAATATTTCTAGAAATTTAAATCATTAAATCTTGCTCTAAATAGTATTTCAATGGTCCCCTTTAAGTCGAAAAATACCTTCCGGATGGTGATTTATGGACTCAAAATATTTGATGGCTATAGCCTACTCCGTCGAGCAAAAATGGGTATGTATCAAAATTCCAAAGCCTATAGCCTTCTCTCGCAACTGAAAATTTTTCTGTCTCAAATTTCTACAACTTTGGATCATTAAAGATACTTTCAACATAATTCTAACGATCCATTTTGTGTCGAAAAACTCCTTCCGGATCACGATTGGACGTATTCTCTATATCTACTCCATTTTCTAAAGCCTATAGCCTTCTCTAGTGAGAGAAAATTGGTCGGGCTCAATTTCTAGAAATTTAAATCATTAAATCTTGCTCTAAATAGTATTCAATGGTCCCTTTGTAATATCTGGTTTCCATGTTGCTAATTCTTGTAGAGAATTAATACATGTGTGGTTATGTGATTTTATGAGTAAAGTTCAGTCCAGAACTTTCAGATGTGTTTTGTGGGTTTTTATAGCTCAAAAAGGCTTAAAACTGATTTTTCGGACGATAAGAAGTGAAAACTGATCATTTTATGAAAAGTCAAAATTTTGACCGAAAAGTCAACCGTTGACCCGAAAAGTCAATGTTTGACCAAAATGGTCGAAATTGAGAATTATGAATTTTAAGATCAGTTTTTCACGAAAAAGATTGCCGAAACTCATTTTTATTACAGATAATGAAAAGGAGACTTCGGTTATTCGTTTTTCAAATCCGGCGATTTTTCTGAACTCATAGAGCAAAAAGGGTTTGAGAAAACGAGAAAAAGATTTTTCAACCCGATTTTCCGACGGCACGTCAAAAATCCAAAAACTGTAAAATAATATTTACAGTATTGGAATTTAAATTTTTGAACTCGACATTTCAAGATTTTCAGTCGAAAAACCCAGTTTGGTTCAAGAATTTCTAGAACAAACTTTTGTTCTTATCCATTGGTGTGGTGGCCCAATCAAGTGCAAGTGTCCCAGACAACTCACAATGGTTGTCTCCATTTCTCCCTTGCTTGGTCGGCAAGCACAAGAGCTAGAACAAAAAAATTTGTTCTTGGAAGTTCCTTCAAAGAACTCTATAAATAGACAAGCTTTTATCCCATTTTATTCACAAAACTTAACAAACCTCTTGCAAAAATTCTGCACAACCAAAACCGTGAGAGGGAGAAAGGGAGTTCAGAAATTTTTAGTGAGCCAACTTCATCTCCACCCTTCGGGTAGCTAGGGAAACCGTGGGAGAGGGAAAGAGAAATTCTGGCAGCCAAAACCAGCCCCTTTGCCGTGGGTTTTGGTGCAGGAAAACCGAGAGGAAGGGCTGAAAAATTGAGAGGAAAAAGTGAGCCAAAGGTTCGGGTGATCTAGGAGACCAAGAGGGTGACTTTTGGGTAAGTTTTAGAGGCTGATTTTGCTTCTAAGACAGCCACGGGTTTGTGAGAAAGAAAGAGGAAAAAATTTTCAGTTTGGGCCAAGTGAGCTTGTGTGGCCGAGGGTAGCAAGGAGCAGCCAAGGGAACCAAAAATCTTGGTGCTTGGTGCACTAGGAGCTGCAGCCGTGAACTAGGAAACCAAGGGAGACCATAGGAGCCATTTCGGTTTGTCCAAAACCAAGGGCCGAAAATCCACCAACCTTTGAGGTAAACCCTAAAACGATTTCTCAAGTTTTAAATTGAGTTTTAAAGCTTTGATTTATGTTTATTTTTCAGCCAAAAAGTTGTAAGGGCTTAAGCCCATGGTTGGTTTAAATTTGCTGCCCTATGGTTGCTTGTGGCCGTGTGTTTGTGTGTGTGTGCAGCCGAGAGTTTATGTGTGTGTGCATGAAATTTTTATGCTTGGTTTATGCTTGATTTTGTGCTAGAAGCATGCTAGGGTTGATTGAGGCTTTATGTCCCCATAGGTCAGATTTTTATGTTGTTGTATGCCATGGATTGTATGATGCTAGGTTGCTAGAAAAGTTGATGCATGCTTGGTTAGTGGAACCGTGCAACCCTAGGCAATTTAGGCTCGGTTGACGGGTTGCACGAGCTCGTGAGTTGGCTCGGTGAGCCGTGAGAGAACGTTAGATGCGCTGCATGATTTGAAACTAACTCCCGCAGTGGGCGGTCGAGCTAGAACCAACGTCTTAGGCCGTAATCAATGAACCTAAAAACCGAAACTGGCTCTCGGGTTCACTGGGAGCAGTCTCGGTAAAACGTCCCAGTTTGGAGATAGAGGCCGAATTGGCCAAAACGTAAAACACGAAAGTTGTAGACTAGGCTGTTTCCTAGGGGGTAACGCGGGCACTTTGCCAAAATAAGGCTCCAAAGGCCTACTTTTACACGAAAAACCGTAGGTGGGTCAGAAGACCCAGT
>CM046383.1:13766852-13791852 GCA_025413485.1 Ficus microcarpa | reverse complement strand
TTTTTTTCCGCATAATTTTCCTTTTCCTCTTCTCTTCCTTCCTACCAAACAAGCAAATCTAGCATCTTCCATCCAATAATCCTTCCTCACACTTCCTTCTCTCTTCTTTTCCACTGTACCAAACATAGCATTAACGTGAAATAAGGATGCTAGATGCTTGATATTAGGATCTATATGTGCCATAAGGATAGAAAATCAATATTAGGGATTTTCTGTAAATATGACATTTTGATATTAATAAAATGAAGTTATTCATGTTTAATAAGTTGTGTCCTATTTACTTTCATTTGTTGATTGTATGATTATTTTGAGCAAACATAAAATACTCCTAAGCTGTTGGTAATATATCGAATTACCATATGTATACGGGGTATGCATAGAAGACGTAGTAATTTGATAACAGTCTAAATAAATAATCCGCAATCAACGGAATAAGATTTGGGGATCTTATTTATGATAATATTGTAAAGGTTCTCTACTTCCTTGGAGAGATAGTTTGTCTTGAGCATCGGATAGGTTCCGAGTAGAAAATTTAATGTATACCAGTATTGAGGTATGACATTGGACTGGACCTAATATGTTAATTGATTCGGTTTAATAATTCCATTTATAAGAATCAATGATGCTTTGATTATCATCCTGCATTAATCTTAATCCTAAAATGATTACTTGAGTTCGTATCCATGACTTATGTACTTTGATGCACTAAAGGTGAGACACTGTTAATTCATGGTCAACATACTTGTGTTTTTTGGGCATGACTTATGGATGGAGAAATCAAGATTCATAGATACGGAATCCATAGCTATCTTAACGATAGTAAATGTTATCTACTTAAAGGTATTATTCGGAGATTGAAAGATAGTATAACAAGATCTTGGCCATCGGTTTACTTTGTGTTCTCCGGTGGTTTACCAATTGAATGGTTTTACAATTGGTGGTTCTTTTAATGGAGAATAATTGAACTTTAAGTTAAAATGATTGAAAAGGTAAAACGAAAAAAGTCCTTAATTCAATCATGGATAACATATGGGGATTAAACAAGCGATGAATAAATCATAGAAGAAGCACTACGTGAGAGAGCTTTCGTAATATTGTATGTAAACAGGAGTTTAGCTTCAAACTTTTATTGGAATAGTTTTGAAGTTGATAATTGATGAATAATTAATCTGGGATTAATTTTTCACAATTATAGGAGCCTCTTTACATATTTCCATCGGGTCCCCCTATTAGCTCATATAGTTCCACGGAGCATCTCGGGATTTGTTACTAATGAGATCGGTAAATTATAAATGGAATTTAGAAATGTCTATTAAGACATGGTACTCTCTAACATGCAATCCAGAAAGGGAAAAGATTTTGTCCTCATTCCCCTTCCTGTCCCCAATATTGTCCTCCATTCGTGTCCCGTTCAGATCAAAGCCCCGCTGGGCCGGGACATTGCCATCTCTTATTGTACTTAATTATTTTTTTGTACTCATTTTGTGTGCGTGTTCTTCTTTTTCTTCTTCTTCTTCTTCTTCTTCTTCTTCTTCTTTTTAATTGTACTTAAATGGAGCTGTGTATTAGGACCTGGTCTTTTGTATACACGTCACCTGATTGGCTTCCTCTTCTTCAAGCTGCTTTGATTGGTAAAGGTTTGGTCTCAATGATGAATATAGCTCCGTGTTGTTTCATCTTCTCAGTTCTGAAGTTTAAGTAGTTATCTATGTTTATATTTGTATGTATTTAGTATTCAGAGACAATTGTGGTACCTCGGGCTTCCTTTTAAGCAAACAGAAGTAGAGTGATGAAGATTTCTATACGATAATATAAGCTTCAAAAAGTGAAATTTTCTTTTGCGCATTTTTTTTTTTTTTTTGGTTTTCTTGTAATCACGTTTCTTGAAATGGTTTTGAGTAAGAGTTCTCAAGTTCCAAATTTAAAAGTGCTTTTATATTTTTTTATTTTTAATAACTAAGAGACAGAGATCCCATAGCGTGTGTGTTTATATATATATATAAATTGTGATATGGTGTTTGTATAGAAATTTTTTTATTTGTGATAATATGTTTTTCTAATTGTCATTTTTTTTTTTATATTTGGGAATTAATTTGATAGATATTATTGTTAATCTACCAGATTACTTTAAGGTGATTAACGTCGACCATCAAATTCGAAGATGACCGCTCATCCTTGTTGAAAAGAGAAAATATTCATATAGATTATTGTTGTTAATCTAACAAGCTATTTCACGGTGATCGGCTTTGGCTATCGGAAATAGATGGCCAGCCATCTTTGTTAAGAAGGGAAAATAATCTAGTAATCCACCCAATTACTTTCTTAGCTTGTGACCCAAACCAAAGATGACGGATAATTTTTTTCTTACAAATGAAAAATTAAATATATGGTAGAATATGAAAGTAATCTACCAAAATACTTTTCGGCAACCTGAGTCATAGATGATCGCCATTTTATGTTGAAAATAGAAAATGATCTAGTGGAGTAATAGTAATTTATCATAATACTCTCCAATCGAAGATTACATATTATTTTGTATTGAAAAAAAAATAATTTAGTAATATACTAGAACTTGCACAGGAGATGACCAATCATTTTATATTGAAAATGAAAAATAATTTAATAGATTATCTATCAGAATACTCTCTGACAACTGACATCAACGAACTTCGATGGTCAATTTTTGATTCCGGAGATAACTAATAGATTACCATCTGCTAGGTTATCTTTTCCACCGACAGGGACAATTTCAACATGCAGTAGTTTTGACCTTCAAGTTTCAACTTATTAATTAGAAGTCAAAAAATTAGGATAATAATCAAAAATGCGACTTTTTTTTGGACATTCATCCAAATTACCCATTATTTTTATGTTTAGACTCTTATATGTTAGGTTTGTAATATCTTTTTATTATAATTAATTTTCAAAAAGAAATATTGAACATCCCATATAAACACGAGAACCATGACTATTAGTTTCGTGGTCCATAGCCCACGGCATACACGTCCATTTGGCGACCACTAATTTTAAACAGAGACGTCCCTTCGAAAACAAATAATTAAATAAATAATAAAATCCTCCTTTCAAATGGATACCTACCAATAAATAATAAAAACAAATGGATACCTACAAATAATAAAAAGAATGCGCCCGCCAAACCAATATTTGCTGAAGCACCATTCGACTTCAACAACGGAATGGCGACAACACAACTCAGCCACCAAATATTCCGGCCAAGCGCCGCCGTATGTGTAAGTCTCCGACGCCGGACCACCGAGCTTTCCTTCCCGCCATTGAGGAGAACTTTGAGGCTTTCCCAAAACTCCAATTGAGCTGTGAGACCAAGCTTGGTGCAGGAGCAGAGTCCTCCGAGATCAACGGTCGACGTTCAACGGTTAGTGGATTTCTTGTACGATGATCTACCCCATCTCTTTGATGATCAGGGGATTGATCGATGGCCTATGATGAACAAGTGATGTTCCGGGACCCAATCACCAAGCATGATTCCATTAGTGGGTATTTGTTTAATATTTCCCTTTTGAAGCTGCTCTTCCGGCCTGACTTCTTTTTGCACTGGGTCAAACAGGTTTGTATTTGCTATATATATATATATGTATATATATATTGCTTACCAGTTAGAAATAATATGGACCTGTAATTTTAGTTGAATATTGTTAGAAAAAAAATGGTTTTTAACCATGTTTGAGGAGCCATTTTGAGGTCTAAATTTGAATGGGACCCACTTGGTAAAATTGATGGGTCTTGGTGGATTTGCGTTCTCCGTCGTGAGGAGATCGAAATCATATATTTATACGTCCAAAATAGTATTCGGGTGAATGAGAAATTGAAACTCAAAGTGTGCCCATTAGAAAGGATTTTGTTGGAAAAATGTGGAGTCCTACATTGGTAATGAATGAAAGCTTAATGGACTTTATAAGAATTTGCACTTTTAGACTTGGGTAAGCTTGTGTACCCAAGATGCTCTCTCACGCGCAGGGGGGCACTACAAGAAATTGAACTTACAGCGACCAGACTTTCCGCGACCAAAAAAAATTTGGTCTCTGAAGATCAGTTTCGGCGACCAAAATTTTGGTCCAGAAGGTAAGAATCTTCAGCGACCAAAATTTGGTCTCAGTAGGTCACCTTCCGAGACCAAATAAATTTGGTCCCCGAAAGTCCCCTTCTCCTACACAAAACCGGGACCAAAATCCATTTGGTGGCCGAAAATGACTTTCGGGGACCAAAATTTGGTCTCGGTAGGTCACCTTCAGGGACCAAATAAATTTGGTCCCCGAAAGTCCCCTTTCCTACACATAACCGGGACCAAATTCCATTTGGTGGCCGAAAATTACTTTCGGGGACCAAAAAGTTTGGTCCCTGTTGGTCACCTTCCGGGACCAAATAAATTTGGTCCCCGAAAATCCCCTTTCCAACACACAACCAGGACCAAATTCCATTTGGTGGCCGAAAATTACTTTTGGGGACCAAAAAGTTTGGTACCTGTTGGTCACCTCCACCGAAAATGACTTTCGGGGACCAAAAAGTTTGGTCCCTGTTGGTCACCTTCCGGGACCAAATAAATTTAGTCCCCGAAAGCCCCCTTTCCTACACACAACCGGGACCAAATTCCATTTAGTGGCCGAAAATACTTTCGGGGACCAAATTGTTGGTCACCTCTACCGAAAATGACTTTCGGGGACCAAAAGGTTTGGTCCCTGTTGGTCACCTTCCGGGACCAAATAAATTTGGTCCCCGAAAGTCCCCTTTCCTACACACAACCGGGACCAAATTCCATTTGGTGGCCGAAAATTACTTTCGGGGACCAAAAAGTTTGGTCCCTGTTGGTCACCTCCACCGAAAATGACTTTCGGGGACCAAAAAGTTTGGTCCTGTTGGTCACCTTCCGGGACCAAATAAATTTGGTCCCCGAAAATCCCCTTTCCAACACACAACCAGGACCAAATTCCATTTGGTGGCCGAAAATTACTTTCGGGGACCAAAAAGTTTGGTCCCTGTTGGTCACCTCCACCGAAAATGACTTTCGGGGACCAAAAAGTTTGGTCCCTGTTGGTCACCTTCCGGGACCAAATAAATTTGGTCCCCGAAAGTCCCCTTTCCTACACACAACCGGGACCAAATTCCATTTAGTGGCCGAAAATACTTTCGGGGACCAAATTGTTGGTCACCTCACCGAAAATGACTTTCGGGGACCAAAAGTTTGGTCCCTGTTGGTCACCTTCCGGGACCAAATAAATTTGGTCCCCGAAAGTCCCCTTTCCTACACACAACCGGGACAAATTCCATTTGGTGGCCGAAAATTACTTTCGGGGACCAAAAAGTTTGGTCCCTGTTGGTCACCTTCCGGGACCAAATAAATTTGGTCCCCGAAAGTCCCCTTCTCCTACACACAACCGGGACCAAATTAATTTGGTCCCTAAATTTCTTTCTTTTTTTTTTTTTTCTCCATTGACACGTTCATAATATTTTCAGAATTATTAATGTTGGAAACACAAGAAAAATCATAAAAGTAATAATTGAAAAAAATAAAAAAATAAAAATTAGAAAATAAAAAAGAACTGTTCAAATCATACTTTGTTTTTCTTTTGAAAAGAACACCACTTTACTTCCCCTAGCTAGAAGTAAAAATTAAGAAATCCAGTTTCTAAAAATAACTGTAACCATGCACTTATATTTGTAAAAAATATTGCTCTGTGTGTGTGTATATTTTCCCCCATCAAATATACTAATTGTACTGATTTATGTTCAAAACACATTCAAGGAATACGAAAACAATTACAAACTATCCCATCTCCTAGACCAATACTTTTGTTGTTATGCAAGAAACATGAATTTTTCTTCTTCTTGTTCTTCTTCTACTTCTTCTTGTTATTTCATTCCTTTTTGAATTAAACTATACTTATAGTTGATTTTTTATCTTTTTATGAAAAATTCAATAATAATTATAATTAATTTTTATAAAATCAATAAACTTCAACTTAAATATTTTATTTTATTTTATTTCAAACTCAACCCGAATATTAAACACAATCTTAGATTGATCAAGTTCAAAATGTCATATATAATATATATATATATATATATATTTAACATGATAAAAGAGCTAAAGATGAAGAAAATGTAGTGAAGGAGAAGTTATTTTTTTCCCTCTTTTGGTTAAGAAGAGTGAGTTAAATTTTAATTTTTTTTCATTCCATCACCGTTCTTCACACACCATTTTGATGCTTTTTTATTTTTCTCTAAAAATCATTTTTTTACTGCAAAATCGTTTTGCTATTCAATTTCTACTTCATTTTAATCTCATTTTCTTTTCATTCTCTTTCTTGTAACCTTTTTCTATTTTATTTCATTTTCTAATTAGTCAAATACGCACCATTTAGGTGCTTTTTTTTTTTTTTTGCCCCTCGCTGTGAGTCTGTCCTTCCTCACAGCAACGCACCGTTAAGGTTTTTTTTTTTTTTTTTTTTTTTGGGTTTTTTGTCCTTCCTTACAGTAACTACAGCTGACATTTGCTTTTTACTTCTTACATATTGCGCTCTTGTAAGAGTTTTGAAACTTGAACTTAAAAGAAGATTATTTAATTCAAATTACAGTTTTGTCATATTATAACTACACATTTATTATTTTTTAAGTACAAAACGTCTAGAGAGAGAGAGAGAGACTAGAGTTTTTTCATAAATATATAACACAAAAGCAATAACTTTTTTTTTTTTTCAAGCATGTTGATAGGAAAGTAATTTGCAATTTTTTTTTTTTTTGGGAACTTCAACCTGCATATTGATATTCACTTTTTTTTTTTGATTATATATTTATATTCAAGTTAAATGAAGCCATTTTATATTAAATTTACATCAATTTTAAATATGAAAAATCCCAACTAATATTTTTTCTCATAAGGTTTACCATTTTTTTATGAACTTTGTGTTTAAGATTTCTTTTCTTTTGGGTTATATGTACATCAGTTCCTAACTTTATTTTCAGAAAATGATCATTTGATCTATTATTAATTTTATAAATCAATCCTTAAATTATTGATTTAGTTGTAATTTTTGGTAAAACTAAAAACGTTCTGTAATCTTATATATATATATATATATATATATATATAAGAGTAGATTAAAAGTTCTGTTTCTTTTTGCAACAAAAAACACACTGTTTTTCAGTGATGTTTTTGTTTTTGTTTTTGTTTTTGTTTTTGTTTTTGTTTTTGGCAACGTGTGGCTAACATGGGAGGAGGGAGAGAGAGAGAGAGTTGGATTTTGAAACTTTTTGAGGTTTTTTTTTTACTGTTGTGCGGCTAACATATGGGGAAAGAAGAAGAACGAGAGTGTGTGCGTATGTGTATGGGGGGAGTTGTTGGGTTTTGGGTTCTTTTTCCGGCTGACACCTGCGGAAGAAAGAGGGAGAGAGATATAGAGAGAAAGGTTAGAGGGATGGGGGATTTTTTTTTAATAAAATATTTTTTTTCTTTTGCTCGAGGGGGGGGGAGATAGAGAGAAGAGAGCACGAACTGTGAGAGAGGAGAGGGAAAAAAAGATTTTTTGTTTTAATATTTATTTTATATAAATTTTTAAAAATATATATAGTAATTAATTTAAATAATATCCGGAATTTTTTGAAAATGACAATTTGATCTTATTTTAAAAGTAACTATTTAAAAAATTAGTTATAATTTTTATTTATTTTTTAAAAAAAGATAAAAATTGATATTAAAAATATGAATTAGTTAAATTTCACTTGAAAAGCGAAACGAAGCGTATATCTATAAACATATAAAAACGTCAATATGTAGTATTGTTCATAAGCTTCAAGCAAAACGAGCGCTTTGGTTGAAACGCTCATTTCATTCTTTTTTTTTTAATTTGTTTCTTTTTCGGCTCTTTAATCACTATTTTTAAGGATTATTGTTGCTGTTCGTTCCAAGTGTTGGCTAAAAGCCTTCTTGAAGAAATACATCGTTCCTTACTTTAGATGTTTGTAAATGAAACCATTCATTTGGGGACGTTTTGCAATAATTCGTTAAATTAAAAGGTAATTTATCACTTCAAAAATATAAGGATAATTTATCAAAACTAAAATTTAAGAGCTAATTTACCAATCATGAAAAAAAAAAAAAAAAAAAAAAAAAAAAAAAAACCAATTGCTCCTGAGGCCATTACCCACCGTTATCGTTAAAGAAAATATGATAAACGTTGCGGGTAAGAAACAACCATTGTTTACTAAAACATTTCTTTTCTTTCGAAGCAAAGAAAAGTCCTCGTGAATAATAGCCCACGAGAAACTCTTGACATGAGAAACAGATGTTTACAAACAGTGTTTCTTTTACTCCTATTATTCCCATTTCCTGTTCTGATCCCCCCAAAAACCCCCTCAAATTTTCAATCCAAATTTGAACCCCGCGCTATCTCACTTTCTCTCCCTCTCGCCGCCCAAATCCCTTTCTATATTTCTCTCACACTCTCACTTTCCTCTCTCGATCTTTCTTTCCTTAGATATAATACCAAATCCCTTCACTGTCTGTCACTCTCTTACTTCCCCAAATCTGAAGGACCATCCCGTCACCTCCCCTCTCCAATTCCTTCGGCCACGCCTGAAGCAGCCGCCGTCGCCGCCGCCGCGCTTCCTTTCCTCTGATGCCCCAAATTCCATCACTTTCTCACTTTTCTCCGCTTTAATCGCTCCTCACTTTTCTCTCACTCTCTCACTTTCCCCAAATCTCTCACGCCCATCCCGTCGCCCCCCCTCTCGAATTCCTCTGCCCAGGCTGATGCCGCCGTCGCCGCCACCGTCGCCGTCACCGCGCTTGCTTTCCTCCGCCCACGCCTGAAGCCGCCGCTGCACGTGCTGCGAATCCTCTTGATGGGTTTGTTCTTCTGGCTTTCATTTCATTTCAGTCTAGTTAGCCATCCATTCTATTAGAAGGAAGAAACTTGAATTTTTTAATTTGATTACTCCTTCCAGTCTGATTTATTGGGATGTATAGAGTGGAATATACATGCACGGTTACAAAAATCTGAGCTTATTACTCGTTACCGTCTGAGCTTATTACTCGTCTGAATTGGTGGAGACAGCCTTACTACTGTCTGATTACATCTGAGCTTATTACTCAGTCTGAGCTTATTATACTAATTGATTACTCGTTACAGCCTTATTACTCATTATATTTTGCCAATGGATTCTGCAGTTCTCTGTTACTGAGCATTTTAGGAATTCAGAAGTTGGCAACCTTCAGTTTCTTCCTGGGCTCTTTTTCTTTTATGACCTTTCTCCAATCAAGGTGAGTTTTGCTACATTCACTGGATGCTTGTTTAAAATTTCCTTATGCTATAGAAAAAAGTTTGTTGGTGACTTAACTGGGAGTCACAAAATCTGAAATGTGCACAGAGGCATCTATAAAATTAGGTTTATAGATCTTTAGGTTTATAAAGTAACAGCAATAACAAGAGAGGGGAAAAAAAGGTTCCATTAATAGAGAGAGAGAGAGCAACAATACTAGCCTTCTAATCTAACCAAAAAGAAAAAGAAGATCGAGCCCATAATGCTAAAACTTGGCATGCCATAAGACTCATAGCAGATCCTTTTATTGTTATTGCCAAGTTACGAGCCACTCAAGGCTCTTGAGTTATTATCATATATAACCAAAATCTCAAGTTTTGATGTTGATCACTTGGTAGCCAAACAATAGGAAATCAAAACCAGACATGCAAAGGAAAACAAAAGGCTTTGCAAACAAAATGAACCAAAGTTATAACTCATTCAATACTGAATCACTTGAAAAGAAACCAAGCCAAACAAAAGTTAAAATATAATCAAAGTTCACATTCTCTTGCTCTCAAAGTGTAACCACGACTGGTAAACCCAATCGTTGTGGAGAGAACGCCTTCTGTTGTGGAATCATTAATTACTCTGCTATTGATCATGATTCATGCATATTGTTCATGTGGAGAGTAATTAAGAGTTATAGGCCTCATATCATTAAATAATGACTAGGGGTTAATATGCAACGCTTTTTTAGTGGTATAGCTTTTTTTTCAAGTGTTCAAATGAAGCTTGTTATTTGAGTTTTAAATACAGTGTTTGAATGTATGTTACGAGTTTTTTAACAATTTTATGTTAAAAGATATTATTATTATTATTATTATCATCATCATTAATGAACATGCAAATATATAGCAATTTATCAGCCGCGCGTTTTTGTGAATCTGAAGTTGTCTTAATTACGTGTTTATAACAGGCTTGAGTCCAATTTTTTTTTTTTTTCAAAATACTCTTTTCTTTTCCTGAAGGAAACGATGAGAAGGGGCAACTACTATCTAAGTGACTACGGATATTCCAACAAGTTTTCCTTTGTGTAATTAATGATTCCACAACAGAAGGCGTTCTCACTCTTAATTAAATAAATAGATTTAATTATTCTATTTATTTATTTTTTCAATATAAATATATATATCTCTTTCTTTTTCTCTTTCTTATCAATTAAATTGCTCTGTTTTTTCATTACTTCTCTTCGCTCTCTTCACATGTTTCAATTTGCAAGGTCTATTTATAAGCTCTTTTTCATGCATGTAACTTCTCAAGTATGCTTCATCTAATTGATATTAAGTTCTCTTAATTTATCGACAAAGACAAAACTCTATAGTGAATCAAAAGATGACTTGCCCTTTCATCAATTATTAAATAAGTTATGTTACATATATAACAAGTATGTCTATATATATATATATATATATATATCGCTACACTAGCTACAAGAATGTCCCTAGCTTCAACAATCATTGTTCGTAAACATAAAAATAAGAAGTAAAAGAATAATATGTCCATTGCCAAAAGTTTGGCAAGCTAATTATGAATATTAGGTGGACTTTGATTGCAACTAGAACGAGATCATGTGATACACGGGTATGCGGTTGTTCCAAAGTCATTGATTAAAAAAAATTAAAAATTCAGAGTATCATTCGGACTACTAGATTCTCAATTTATATATTGTGCACCAATTGATATTCTAATTAAAATTTAGGTTTAGGGTGTTATAGAAGAAACCAGAATTTTCAACTGGAGTCAATTTATGAGATAGATCAAGGATTTTGAAAGGCAACTAGAAGAACACTCCAGAATGAAAATAATTACAAAATATAATAAAATATTAATTTTTTTTTTTTCACATAATCTTAAAAATAAACATAGATTTATAGGTCCCAATGTGTTACTTGTTCATTAGTGCAGTTAATTTATTTTTTATTAGCAACTGATTAAAGTTTGCAAAATATCTTAAATGTTAAATTTTGTTGTAGCTTCAATTATTATAGGATCCTCATTCACACGATTTGTCCCATTTTGCAGACAATAAATAACAAGTTGAATCCTCTTTCACACGAATTTGGCCCATTTTGCAAACAACAATTGATGAGGTACTAATGAGTCAAACTTTTACCTCCATTGGAAATGCAACATGCTGAGTTTGGAACTCTGGAAAAGCCGAATCAAATTGATAACTTATTCATAGTTTCACATGATTGTCGAGTCTTAAAAAAGATATATATATATATATATGTATAGAATAAGATGGGAGAATAAATTTGCCATATACGCGACCAGATTTGGAAATTGGCTTGAGGGAGTTAACAATTTGGGGTTAGGATCGTTAATGCTTGCGGTTTCATATCCATCGGAAATATTGAGATTTGAGAGAAAAAGGATAGTGAATAGTTGAATAGGGGAGATAAGGTCGTGGGTTGGGTAAGCGGTTTTTTCCTTTTTTTTTTTTTTTAACTTTTCGGACTTTTTTCTTTAACTTTTAGCGGGCCTGCCTTGTGCTTTTTTTCCTTTTTATTTAGAATTGGGCGAGCTTACTTTTCCCACTCAAAACATTTCTCCCCCCTTTTAATGGTAACAAATTTTGAAAAACGCTATTATTCTTGTAGTGAAAGATGGACAAGAGTTGGATTTACATTAAGAATCGTCTCTTGAAGGAGTATAAGGATGGAGTGAAAAAGTTTATTGAACTAGCACGTAACCACCTAGATAAGGATGGGAAGTGTCGATGTCCTTGTAAGAAATGCATGAATTTTAAGTTCCACCATATAGAATTGGTGGAGCACCATTTACATATCTACGGTTTTCGCACGAGTTACGTGAAGTGGGCACAACATGGTGAAGACCAAGAAAGCACTAGTCACACTACACGGGATGATAGTGCTAATCACAATGTACGAGATGAAGAATGTGTAGATCAAGAAGAGACTGATGATTTTTACGACGAAGACGAGATGATGAATGCGCTAAATGATGCATTTCCACACAACAGATCACAAGCAGTGGACGATGGGGGAGATGGAAATGAAGGTAATACTTATGAAGAAGAGTCTTCGGATTTTGCTGATTTGTTTGCCGAAGCTGGAAGAAGCTTTATTCTGGGTGTACAAAATTCTCTGCATTAACTTTATAGTTAAGATGCTACATATAAAAGTATTGAATAAATGGAGCAACCACTCATTTGATATGTTATTGAAGTTAATTCGAGAGGCATTTCCAGAAGCGAAAGTTCAGAAAGTTATTACGAGTCGAAGCGAATGATGCGAAACCTAGGCCTTGGGTATGAAGTCATCCATGTGTGCAAGAATGATTGCGTTTTGTATTATAAAGAAAACAAGGATTTGAAAAGATGTCCCGTATGTGGTCATGAAAGATATAAAGGTGATGTTCTCCAAGGAAAAAACATTCCACACAAAAAGATGCATTACTTTCCAATCACTCCAAGATTGCAACGATTATTTATGTTGCAACACACTGCATCTGATATGAGGTGGCACAAAGACCAGCGAGTTGAGATAGACGATCTCCTGCAACATCCTGCTGATGGAGAGGCATGGAAAGACTTCAACAAACAATTTCCAGACTTTGCAGCTGAACCAAAAATGTAAGATTGGGCCTTGCCACTGACGGTTTCAATTCGTTTGGAGATATGTCGAATACGTATAGTATGTGGCCAGTTTTTCTAGTGCCATATAACTTGCCCTATTAGAGGTGCATGAAGCAAGAGTTTTTGATGATGTCTTTGTTAATACCTGGTCGATGTGCTCCAGGAAAGGACATAGACATTTATTTGAGACATTTAATTGACGAGCTTATAGATTTATGGGCTTCCGGAGTGAGAACATATGATGCAGTGGAGAAGAAACATTTCAACATGCGTGCAGCGGTTATATGGACAATTAATGATTTTCCGGCATATGGGACGCTGTTGGCTATAGCACTGGAGGTTACAAGGCTTGTCCAGTATGTTTGGACGAAACTGCTTCGCAGCGTTTACGAAGTAAGATTTCTTATGGAGGACACCGTCGATATTTACCTCCAGACCACCCTTGGCATTTCGACAAGAATTTTGATGGTAAGGTTGAAAAAGGAGGGCCTCCCAAATCATTATCCGGAGATACTTTGCTATTGGAGCTAAATAGGGTACGGGTTCCGATGGCGGGGAAACATCCTAGTGCTATTGCAGCAGATAAACAAAAAAAGAAGGAAGAAGGATACACAAAAGACACTAATTGGAAGCGAAAATGTATTTTTTGGGAGTTAGAGTATTGGCCGAAGTTAAAGCTACGCCATAATCTTGATGTGATGCATGTAGAGAAGAACATCTGTGACAACTTGGTTGGTACTTTGTTGGGTATAGAAGGCTAGTCGAAGGACACGGATAAAGCTCGTATGGACTTAGAAGATTTGAAGATACGCAAGGAATTACATTTGAAGAAAGTTGCGAATAAAAAGCCTCTAAAACCACCTGCATGTTATACGTTGTCTCCAGCGGAGAGGAAAGCTTTTTGTATGTTTTTACAGTCAGTCAAATTTCCTGATGGATACGCTGCAAATATATCCCGAAATGTTAACACTCAGGATGGAAAAATCACAGGATTGAAAAGTCATGATTGTCACATGCTGTTGCAAAGACTCTTGCCAGTGGGGTTAAGACCGTACTTGAAAGATAAAGTGTTAAGTCCTATATCTGAGATATCTTCGTTCTTTCATCAACTTTGTGCGAGGACGTTGTCAATAAAGGATTTAGACGCATTACAAGAAGGCATCGTGTACACTTTATGCAAGCTAGAAAGGATTTTTCCTCCGGCTTTCTTTGATGTTATGATTCATCTAGCAGTGCACTTGCCTCATGAGGCAAAGTTAGGGGGACCAGTGCATACAAGGTGGATGTATCCTTTTGAAAGGTAATTTCATCTTCTCTTTATTGGTATAAATCGTTTGTTTTTATATGCTTAACAGGAAATAAAAACAAAGAAGTTGCATGTAGGGCATTGGGGAATTTGAAGAAATATATGAAAAATAAATCTCGTCCTAAAGGGTCGATTGCGGAGGGTTATATCATTAATGAGGCCTTGACATACTGTTCAATGTACCTACATGAGATTGAAACCCGCTTTAATCGACCCGAACGCAATCCCGATTATGTTCAGGACCGATCATCATCATCTGTTTCAGTGTTTCGGCAACTAGCAAGGCCGTTTGGGAGGAAAAAATCTATTTTTTTGACAAAAAAGGAATGCGACAAAGTGCATTGGTATATATTGAACAATTGTCCAGATGTGCAACCATATATGGAGTATATTATACCATACCTTAACTTCTCATTATATGTTTTATCTTTAGACAATTGTAATGTTTAACTGTTGATCACTGACAGTGAACATGCTGCAATATTGCAATCACAAGGAGTTCAAAATATTCCACTTGCACAAATAACCGAATTTCCTGAATGGTTTAGAGATAAGGTAATTAGACATGTATTTCTTATTATCCAAAGAATTTTGACTATTATTCTAATACTTTAAGTATCTATGTTGTTGTAGATTAGAGCTATGCATGCGGAGTCAACGGTTTCAGATGATTTATATGCTCTTGCGAATGAACCTAGTCTCAATATTCATTCCTATCCAAGTTGTATGGTGAATGGAGTGCGGTGCCATTCAAAAATGCAAGATGAAAGACGCACAACACAAAATTGTGGTGTTTGTGTTGAGGCAGAATTATATGACGGTGATTCCTGTGATTTTTTTGACGTAATTGATGAAGTTTGGGAAGTTTCATACTTGTATTGGAACAAAGTGATTTTGTTTAAGTGTTCATGGTTTGACAACAATGAGAAAAAGAAAAGAACAAAAAAAGAATTTAACTTCGCCAGTATTAAAACTGATTTATTATGGTTTGAAGAAGAACCATATGCATTGGCAGATCAGGTCAAACAAGTATTTTATGTAGATGACAATAAGAATGGCGAGGCATGGAAGGTAGTTCAAAAAGTTAATCATCGTCACATATTGGAAAATACTTCTAAACTATTGGCAAATGATGATGGTGATGAAGACGAAGTTGACAATGATGCTTATCAAGAGGAGTTATCAAATGAGGTCGACATTTCATTTGACACCACGAATGTTGAAGAAGCTCCTCTAAATCATACTGATATTAGTCCAACAGAAATAGATAACTTGTACATTGACCTTCAGATTGATCCCGATGATGAAATCGTTTTTGAGTTTGATATTTCAGACTCTGATGAGGAAATTGATGATCTATCTGAGGAAACCGATGACGACATTGATAGTGATTATAGTAAATGAGTATGTGAACTTATTTTAATGTATTATGTGAAACGCACTTTTTTTTCCTTTGTTAGTGAAATATTGTTTATTGTAATATATATTAGTTATCTTGTAGTCGATAATTGAATGTTATCTTTTGTGTACTTATTTTTGTTTCTATGATTTCAGGACATCCATTATGTTTGGTAAAAGGCGTCTATCATTCAGTTCCAATACCAAGACATCATCACGTGATCAACAAACACAAGGCCAACAATCTGAAGGCCAACAATCTCAAGCAACACTAGTTTCATCCTCTTCGCCAGTACTTGAGGGAGAGCATGCCGTTGAATCAACTCTTCAGGAACAACAACTTATCGAGCATCCAGTGACTGAAACTCAAAGTATGTTCGATTTAATTAAATCTTGTTAATTATTTTCAATGATGTTCTTAATTAAAATTTTAAATTTGAACAGAAAAACCTACTTTTCGAGGAGCTACTCGAAATTTGGGTGTTGAGAAGTTAGTGGCAAAAGAGGGAAAACTAAGCATAAATTATAGAGAAACGGAGCTTCGTGTACATGGAACACATGCACCAAAGTTTGCTAATACAATTGGTTCAATTGTACGACATTATTGTCCATTGCATTACAGCGGTTGGAGAAAGGTTCCAGATGATGCGAAAAAAGTATGCATTGAAAAATTGAAGGTATTTGTTTCCTTAACTATTCATGGTAACTATTGTATTATGGCTAGAAAAAATTTATAAAACTTAATAATTGTTTTTGTAGGAACATTTCGATATGGATTTAGAAGACAATCCTCATTTGAAAGACATTATAGATAACACCTTTTTCGAGAGGTTCAAAAATTTTCGATACAAATGTCATGTCAACTACAAAAACATTGTTGAGAAAGGGTTGAATCCATTAGACAACAATCCGTATCCTTATGTGAAGGATGAAGATTGGAAGTGGATGTGTACAGAATGCTTTCAATCTGAAACATGGAAGGTAAACTTTTATATTTATATGGAGTTTGATATGAGTTTAATATGAGAAATCCGTGTGTGGAATGTGTATCCTGTTTACGGTTATTAAATTTTAGGATGGGCCCAATTATAAGGGAGGTGCTGTCAAAATTTTTGTGGAACATTTAGTTGACATATATAAGTGAATTAATTGTCTCTTCGCTCTCATTTTTAGAAAAAATCAGTTGCTGGTATATGTAATCGTGAAAAGTCAGGTGCTTACATGGGTGGCTCGAAGTCTTTAATTCAACATTTGAATGAACATCCGGTAAATACTTTACTTTAAGTAATGTTACGATTTGAATCATATATTTTTCTAAAATAAGATACATTATGTTATTTTTGATTAATAATTTGAATATAGAACACTCAATCAAGTTCAGATTCAACAAGCACGGGAAAGTATTTAGATGTCTTTAAATTAACTCATTGGAGTGAAAAGCATGGTTGGCAAACTGCTCAAGCTGAAGCGGATTATGTAAGTTCAATCTTAATTGTTAGACTTCATCTACTATATTCTTTTTATTTATATATTTATAACACTTTGAATCTCGCAGCAACGTATGATGGAAGTACGTAATGAAAGATTAAGCCAACTCCCAGAAGGTTCACAACTTGATTCTGATGCTGAAGAAGAAATCTACTCTCAAGTGTTGATTAATGAAAGGTATGAAAAATATGGATTTAAGCGTGGAACAGGTCCTGTGATTAAAAAGAGACAATTGAGCAGCTCTGAAGGACCTACACAACGATTGTTGGTCGAGAACCTTAGAAACGAAGTTGCGGACAATAGACAGCGTGTAACAGATATGGAGGACAGGATAAAAAGACAAGATGAGATGATGAAAAGACAAGATGAGATGATGAAAAAACAAGACGAGAGGTTGCAAAGACAAGATGAGCTAATCCAACAACTTTTTCAACAACTTAATCCACTTTCAAATCATCCGGGACTTTTCTCGCAATGGCCAAATGGACCGCCGCCGCCGCCGCCGCCGCCACCAGCAGCCGCTATGACCTAAATTAGGTTTTGTTTTGATTATACTTTACTTTTGTTTGATACCTATTATAATTAAACATTTGGTAGTTAAAATATTTTAGTTAAACAGGTTGTAAATGATTACTGTGATTATTACTGTTGAGAATATGTGACTATGCTCAACAGCTGTAAATATTCGTGTTATCAAAAAATTTTGGTCGCTCAAACTTTCGGTGACAAAAATATTTGGTACCTAAAAAATTTTGCAAAATACATTTTGCTAACGAATAAATTTGAATTTTTTCAGAAAGCAACGAAGACCAAATTTTTTGGTCTTGGATTTTTTTTTGACACCAACGGGGACCAAATTTCTTTGGTCGCAGCTTTTTGATAGACCAACGGAGACCAAATTTTTTTGGTCTCGGATTCCTCTGTGACCAACGGAGACCAAATTTTCTTGGTCGCTGATTTTGACCTACAGAGACCAAATTTTTTTGGTCTCGGATTCTTCTGTGACCAACGGAGACCAAATTTTTTTGGTCTCAGATTCTTCTGCGACCAACGGAGACCAAATTTTCTTGGTCGCCGATTTTGACCTACGGAGACCAAATTTTTTTGGTCTCGAATTCTTCTGTGACCAACGGAGACCAAATTTTTTTGGTCTCCGATTCTTCTGTGACCAACGGAGATCAAATTTTCTTGGTCGCTGATTTTAACCTACGGAGACCAAATTTTTTTGGTCTCGGATTCTTCTCTGGCCAACGGAGACCAAATTTTCTTGGTCGCGGATTTTGACCTACGGAGACCAAATTTTTTTGGTCGCCGATACCTAGTGCGACTAGCTTTCGGAGACTAAATGGCGACCAAAAATTTTTGGTCGCGGAAGGCAACGGCAACCAAAAAATTGACTTTCCAGGACCAATTTTTTGGTCTCCGAAAGTGAAAATTCTTGTAGTGGGGGTGCAAATCCCAGCCCCGATGGGTTGGGGGCCCAATGTGTGTGCCCGCACGACGTGGGCGACGCGAATACCGGTTCGTCGAGCTTGCTCCGCGCGAGCTTTGTTTTGGAATTTTTTCTCTCCAACATAAATTCCGAATCAATACATGAGCTCCAAATCCGGATCTTGTGTAACCTCCAAACCCAGATTTGTGTAACCTCCAAGATCGGATTTTTTGTAACCTCCAAACCCGGATTTGTGTAACCTCCTAGATCGGATTTTTTGTTAACCTCCAATCCGGATTTTTCCGGATATTTTGTAACTAAAAGTTCGGATTTTATATCCTCCTTGAGCCTATAAAAGGAGGCCTCCACAAGGTTGAAAAACACACTTCACACTTCACTAAATCCGAGAGCTCTAGTTTCCTTTCCCTTGTTTTCTTGTTCTTGTTTTCTTCTTGTATTGGTCGGTTTTTTTTTTTTTTTTTTTTTTTTGAGTTTTGGTGATAGAGGGAAGACTTTGTTTTAAGTTCGTCGGAGGCGGTTTTTCGATCGTGCTAGACTACCGCTGTTGTCGTTGTATCCTGGGAAACGGACGTCCATTTGAAGTCTCGTGCACTTACCGGAGGGGACGAATCTGTTTTAAGGAAAGCGTGATCCACGTGCCTCGACAATTTTCTTTGGTTGCTTTACTTCGGGTTAAGGTTATATTTTGGTATAATCCATATTTAATATATAATTTCTTGAATAAGCATGTTCGTTGTTTATGCTCTATATTTTCCAACAATCTTAAAACTGATTCGATCATAGACGACGGACAGGTTGTTCGCATTTGGTGAGAACTGCTTATATTTTTTTGCTACGGTTTATGGTTATATGCGGTAGTTTAATTTTTTAAAACCGTTTTCTTTTTCAAACGTTAGTCCATACACTATATATATATATATATATAAGTTAATTTATTTTGGAAACGATCCATTAAATTTCAAGTTTTAAAATATATATATATCGTTTTCTTATATATATAACATTTTCTTTAAAAACCGTTTATATTTTTTAAATTATTAGCTATATGTACTTATAGCTTTATTTAATTGGTTTGAGTTATTTGCTATATTGGTAATTAGAATTTGGTTCTAATATTGTGGTTTGGTTTTAGAAATGGCTGAAAACATGAACATCGTGCCAATAGAGAATCCATTGTGACACCAGTGCCATCACCTCAGGGAGCCTTGTCTTCAACACAGCCATCACCTCGGGTAGCCTCATCTTCAACACAGCCTGTGGCGGTCTCGGTTCCTGTTAATCATAATGAGAAACCGGATAAATTTACAGGGCTGAATTTAAAACGTGACAATAAAAGATGTTGTTCTATCTGATCACTCTGAATCTTGCGAGATTCCTGAAAGAGGATCCTCCTACGATGAAGGAGGATGAGACGGATACACAAGTAGTGCATGCTTTTGATGCTTGGAAACATTCTGATTTCCTGTGTCGGAATTACATTCTGAATGGCTTGTCTGACTCACTTTATAGTGTGTATAGTGTGAAGGGATCGGCTAAGGAACTGTGGGAGTCCTTGGATCGTAAGTACAAGTCTGAAGATGCAGGTGCTAAAAAGTTCTTGGTGGGACAGTTCATGAACTTTAAGATGGTGGATTCCAAGACCGTCATCAGTCAAGTTCAAGAGCTGCAATTAAGCATTCACAGAATTTATGCTGAAGGAATGGTTATTAGTGAGTCTTTCCAGGTAGCTGTGATTATAGAGAAGTTGCCCCCTGCGTAGAAAAACTTCAAGAACTATTTGAAGCATAAAAGAAAGGAAATGAATGTAGAAGACCTCATTGTGAGACTTCGCATTGAGGAGGATAATAGAGGCTCGGAGAAAAAGCTCTCCAACAGCTTTGCTGCCAATTCCGCTAAGGCGATTGTAGCGGAGCATGGTCACATGAACAAGAAACCGGGGTCTAAATTGGGACCTAAAGGTGGAATTTCTAAGAAACAGAAATTCCAAGGGAAGTGTTTCAATTGTGACAAAATGGGTCACAAGTCGGCTGATTGTAGATTGCCGAAAAGAAACAAGAAGAAAGAGGCCAATGTGGTGGATGCCATCTCCCAAGAGGTGTCTGATATCAGTCTTTCAGCTGTGGTTTCTGAAGTCAACATGGTGGACTCAAACCCAAAAAAGTGGTGGCTTGACACTGGTGCCACCCGTCATGTTTGTTCAGATAGAGCTGCATTTGCTGATCTGGTTCCTTTGGAAACTGGGGAGAAGCTGTATATGGGCAACTCTGCAACTTCTGAGATCAAGGGTCAAGGGACTGTATTCCTGAAGATGACGTCCGGAAAGGAAGTGAAGCTGCACAACGTGCTGTATGTGCCTGAAATCCGGAAGAATCTGATTTCCGGAACAATATTGAGCTTGCACGGGTTCAAGATGGTTTTTGAGGCCCAGAAAATAGTTTTGTCTAAGTACAGAATATATGTAGGAAAGGGTTATGTGAAAGATGGAATGTGAAAAATGAATGTAATGGCTGTTAAGCGCAATTCCATTAATAAGAATAAAAAGTCTTCCACTTATACGCTTGAGTCTTCTAATTTATGGCATGGCAGACTAGGACATGTTAATTTTGATACATTGCGTAGATTAATTAACTTGGATCACATACCCACTTTTGAAATTGATTCAAAACATAAGTGTGAAACTTGTGTTGAGGCAAAACAAACAAGATCATCATTTCAAATAATTGAAAAGAATACTGAACCACTTGAATTAATTCATAGCAATATTTGTGACTTAAAATTTGTTCAAACAAGAGATAGTAACAAGTATTTTATCACGTTTATCGATGATAGCACAAAATATTGCTATGTATATTTGCTTAAAAGCAAAGATGAGGCTATAGAGAAATTTGTTTTTTATAAGCAAGAAGTTGAAAACCAACTTAATAAGAAAATTAAGATGGTAATAAGTGACCGTGGTGGTGAATATGTAGAACTACTTGGTGAATTTTGTTCACAACATGGTATTATTCATGAGGTCACGCCACCTTATTCTCCTCAGTCAAATGGAGTGGCTGAACGCAAGAATCGTACCTTAAAGGATATGATGAATGCAATGTTGTTAAGTTCTGGTTTGCCACAGAACATATGAGGGGAAGCCATTTTGTCGGCTAATTATCTTTTAAATAAGATTCCCAGAAAAAGGAGGATAAAACCCTATACGAATTATGGAAAGGAAGGAAGCCTTCCTATAAATACTTAAGAGTATGGGATTGCCTTGCCAAAGTATTGGTACCCGGGCCAAAAAAGATGAGAATAGGTCCTAAAAAGGTTGATTGCATCTTTATTGGCTATGCCCAAAACAGTAGTGCATATCGGTTCCTTGTGCATGAATCTAAAAACCCTGACATACACAAGAACACGATAATGGAATTTAGGAATGCATTGTTCTTTGAACATGTATTTCCTTGTAATTCCAAGGAAGATGTTCCAAGTTCGTCTAAACGAATTCATGAGACTATTGAAGAGAATAGTCAAGACCAAGAGTCAAATTATGAAAATAAAAAAGAGGAAGAAGAGTTTAGACAAAGCAAAAGGGCAAGGACAGAAAAATCATTTGGACCAGATTTTCTGACCTATATGCTAGAGGCTGAACCTCAAACTTATAAAGAAGCAATAAGCTCCACTGAGAGTCCTTTATGGAAAGAAGCCATAAAAAGTGAAATTGATTCTATCTTGCAAAACCATACTTGGGAGTTAGTGGATCTTCTTCCAGGAAGTAAACCATTAGGCTCTAAGTGGATTTTCAAATGGAAAATGAAGGCAGATGGAACAATTGATAAGTATAAGGCCAGACTTGTAATAAAAGGATATAGACAACGAGAAGGCCTTGATTACTTTGACACATATTCTCCTGTGACGAGAATAACCTCAATAAGAATGATTTTGGCGATTGCTGCACTGCGGAATCTTGAAGTCCATCAGATGGACGTAAAGACAGCTTTTCTTAATGGAGATCTTGAAGAAGAAATTTATATGGAACAACCCGTGGGTTGTACAGCTCCAGGACAAGAAAAGAAAGTCTGCAAACTTGTGAAGTCCTTGTATGGACTTAAGCAAGCCCCAAAACAATGGCACGAAAAATTTGATAGTGTCATGATGACAAATGGGTTCAAAATCAATGAGTGTGACAAGTGTGTTTATGTTAAGAACACAGATGACGGATATGTCATACTCTGTCTATATGTAGATGACATGCTAATCACAGGTAGCAATGGTCGGATGATCAAATCTACAAAGGATATGTTAAATTCAAGATTTGACATGAAAGACATGGGACTGGCCGATGTAATTTTGGGAATTAAAATTATAAGATCACCTGATGATCTTATATTAAGTCAGTCACACTATGTGGACAAGATACTCGATAAATTCAACAAAGATGATTCTGGAGTGACCAGAACTCCGATTGATGTAAATCAACATCTGTCCAAGAATAGAGGAGATTGTATATCTCAAGTGGAGTATGCAAAGTTATAGGGAGTCTGATGTACTTAATGAGTTGTACAAGACCAGACATTGCTTTCGCTGTGAGTTGTTTGAGTAGATTCACGAGTAATCCAAGGGCTGACCACTGGAAAGCAATTGTTAGAATACTCAAGTACTTACGTTATACTCGTGACTATGGGCTGTATTATACTAGATTTCCTACTGTTCTAGAAGGATATTCAGATGCAAGCTGGATATCTGATATACAAGATTCTAAAGCCACTAGTGGATATGTATTCACTTTGGGAGGTGCAGCAGCATCATGGAAATCTTCTAAGCAGACAGTAATAACCAGATCCATGATGGAATCTGAGTTTGTAGCTTTAAATAAAAGTGAAGAAGAGGCTGAATGGCTACGACAGTTCTTAGAAGATATTCCAGAATGACCGAAACATGTGCCTGCAATAAGCATACATAGTGATAGTCAATCAGCTATAAGCAGGGCACAAAATGTCATGTATAATGGTAAGTCAAGACACATTCGTTGTCAACATAATACCGTTAAACAATTAATCTCAACTGGAATTATAACGATTGACTATGTAAAGTCAAAAGAAAATATTGCGGATCCGCAAACCAAAGGTTAAATAGAGATCTAGTTGAGAAATCATCGAGGGGAATGAGACTTAAGCCCACGAAAAAAATAGGTCGAAACAGTGGAAACCCAACCTAGTAGACTGGAGATCCCAAGATCTAGGTTTAATGGGATAACTAAACTGAATAGACCGAGTAGGATCACTGTGGGGGTTACCCTCCAGCTCATTCCTGTGATGAAAACAGTGACACCTATACGAGAGAGGTTAAGCTATACTTTTAATGATTCTTAAGCGTCAGGAATCCGAGCGGAATAATGCGGGATACTCTTGATTAAGAAATCACCTATGTTAGAGAGAAGTTGGGCCGCTTCAAAGAAGAATTACTAGGGCTCAATTCTTTAAAAACTCTTGCAGAACTAGGACGATGTCCATGGCCAAAATGGACATAACCATGAGAACTGAAACTATGTCAAGAAAATATCTGTGTGAGGTAGACTATCGTTTACACAAATGGCAGAACAGTTCAAGGACAACGTGTCTACTGATCAGCCAGTAAAAAAAGTATATTTTCATAAGGGAAGGTTCAAGGGTTAACGCCTACCTATCCTATGCAGATGTTAGCCGTAGAACGCTATCACCGTGTAGTGTCTTTTGTTTTCCCTCGTCGTTGATCAATTTTCATTCATGTGGGGATTGTTGGAAAAAAAATGATTTTTAACCATGTTTGAGGAGCCATTTTAAGGTCTAAATTTGAATGGGACCCACTTGGTAAAATTGACGGGTCTTGGTGGATTTGCGTTCTCCGTCGCGAGGAGATCGAAATCATATATTTATACGTCCAAAATGGTCTTCGCGTGAATGAGAAATTGAAGCTCAAAGTGTGCCCATTGGAAAGGATTTTGTTGGAAAAATGTGGAGTCCCACATTGGTAATGAATGAAAGCTTGATGGACTCTATAAGGATTTGCACTTTTAGACTTGGGTAAGCTTGTGTACCCAAGATGCTCTCTCACGCGCAGGGGGGGTGCAAATCCCAGCCCCGATGGATTGGGGGCCCAATGTGTGCGCCCGCACGATGTGGGCGACGTGAATGCCGGTTCGTTGAGCTTGCTCCGCGCGAGCTTTGTTTTGGAATTTTTTCTCTCCAACATAAATTCTGAATCAATGCATGAGCTCCAAATCCGGATCTTGTGTAACCTCCAAACCCGGATTTGTGTAACCTCCAAGATCGGATTTTTTGTAACCTCCAAACCCGGATTTGTGTAACCTCCTAAATCGGATTTTTTGTTAACCTCCAATCTGGATTCTTCCTGATATTTTGTAACTAAAAGTCCGGATTTTATATCCTCCTTGAGCCTA
>CM046383.1:13740129-13766752 GCA_025413485.1 Ficus microcarpa | reverse complement strand
TAAAAGGAGGCCTCCACAAGGTTGAAAAACAAACTTCACACTTCACTAAATCCGAGAACTCTAGTTTCCTTTCCCTTGTTTTCTTGTTCTTGTTTTCTTCTTATAGTGGTCGGTTTTTTTTTTTTTTTGAGTTTTGGTGATAGAGGGAAGACTTTGTTTCAAGTTCGTCGGAAGCGGTTTTTCGATCGTGCTAGACTACCGTTGTTGTCATTGTATCCTTGGAAACGGACATCCATTTGAAGTCTCGTGCACTTACCGGAGGGGACGAATCTGTTTTAAGGAAAGCGTGATCCACGTGCCTCGACAATTTTCTTTGGTTGCTTTACTTCGGGTTAAGGTTGTATTTTGGTGTAATCCATATTTAATATATAATTTCTTGAATAAGCATGTTCGTTGTTTATGCTCTATATTTTCTAACAAATATTTTGTGACATAACACACTGTATGAAGAAGTTTGAAAATTAATTTAAACTAGAGTGCCAATTGAGAGTTAAGTTTTATTTGTTTTTAATATGCGGCTTTAATGGTGTCAAAATCATTACTTGTGGGCACCATACTTTAGTTTTCATTCTGGTACATTTCTTGTTGTGTATGCATAGCCTAATTATCATCTTAATACTGCACGGACCAATTTTGTAGTTATTTAGTAGTTGGCCGATTTTAGGGGATAGAATGGTAGGATATATAGTAAGTATGATATCTTCATCCTAGGGAAAATCTGCATTTACGTAAAGTGGACTTAGTTCTCGTATTGATAATGAATTACTATTAAATATTGTGTGTGCTAATTTATCTCTCTTTTAAAATGTTGATCTAGTTAGTAAAGGAGTAGGATGTATGGTCCATGCCACTCCTTAGGCTTCTAAAAAAAATACAAACGTACAACTCATGATCAGTAATGAAAAAAGTAGAAACCAATGGAACCAACATTCTCTCTATTCAAAATGTGAGACTAAATGGGACTCATTTTTGGACTTCCAGACTTTTTTTCTTTTTTGAGCAACAATGCCTAAACTTTTAGGTTAATTATAATTTGAGCAACAATACGTCTAAGTATCAATTCTTACATAACTAACGGGGTGGAAAGTTCCGAGTAAAAAGTTTTATATTAACCTTTTGAAAAATAATGCATCTGTAACTTTATAATAATGTACGAAATAGTATCCGTATTTTATAATGATATTGGCGTCCGTATTTTTATTCTTTCTCTAATAAGAAGAGTTTGCATATGCAATGGGGTGTTTGCAAATGTCATGCAGTGATAAAAGGCATTCTGAACCATTGTTGAGGTCAAATTTCCTACGTTATCTCTTACCGTATGCATGTCAACACAAGTCGTGAAGATTAAGGAAAGAAGTCCGATCAACATGCCAAGTAAGTTGACTAGAGAGGCCAAATCGAATTCCCACTATATATTAGGTTAACTCCATGAGTCGTCTTGAGGACCAATTAGATGAGCATAATTAGATCAAACAAATTTTTAGAAGTCTTGTCCATGAAAATCAGGCGAAGATATTATTCAATCAAGGTAAAAATCAACCAAATCAGTCACTTACCTAATCCCAGGAGGCTTGGCGAGAAGGGAAAGTCAACCAAAACGGGAAAAGGCAACAAAAATTCGACATTGAAGGCCAAACCTGCACAATATCATGTAACTAAAGTCAGAAATTAGTTACTATAAAAAAGAATCATCATCACATGCCCAAAAGATTTGAGTTCACGACATATTCCTTGAGAAATTACTCGAATTCTCCACATTCTCTTTCTGTGTTTTGTATTTCCCCATCATCTTTCTTCCCATTCTCCACCTTCTTTCTTGACCTTGTAGCTTGCTCTCAAGCACCTATTGTAAAACATATTCGATATTATTGAAGCTTGTGAAGACCCTACAAATGTCCAAATATTATGGGTGAACCTTTATAAATATTGTGTCTTTTTTTTTTTCTGTTTTATAATCCTACAATTTATTTACTTTTCTGCAAATACCCCTGATCGACTCAAGCAATCGAGTCGTTAACTCAACATGACCTAACGACACAGCCATCCATGTGTGTCAACCTAGATCTATATGCCAAAGAACGAGCTATGATGACTCCCTGACAGATCAAATTGATTCACCAGAGAATCAGTCTCGTGAGTCATTGTCACGAGTTGATATCTGGACCTTGGGAAGGAAGATTACACAATATATCTGCTATACATTCTTATTTCAAATCACATTCGTATTGTGTCTAATATGAACAGCCCTATGTTGTCTTATACGCAACTGCAGCCGATTGCTAGCTCTCCATATAGATCAACCATTGATCCTAGTGTTCAACGTTTTGGTCTATTACGGAAGCTTTACATGGAAGCTCAGAAGAGAAGGACACTTCCTTTCTCTTGAGCAACAGGCTTATGATTGAAGGCAATCCTAGTGTTTTGATTGACATTCAAACACTCCTCTCAATACAAGTTATCCCCTAGTATGAGAGCCGAAACCAGTACTCAGACTATTTCTAGCTGGAGCACTGTACTCGACCCCAGGAACTAGTTCCAAAGGGTGATGAGACATTCTCCATCATAACGTTGGAGGATAACCTAACCTAGTTAGTTCGAGGTTACAACCCTCATGTGGAGGTGCACTGCCTACTAGGCTTAAGGAATCGTGGGGATGGACTGAAATACCCCATCATAGCACTCTTAAGGTTCAGCAGGGAACTATTGAAGCTTCCAGCTTTCCACCTATATGGATTGTTTGAGCGTAAATTGAATAAGAACATGGGGAAGCTAGCATTCGGTACACAGCATACAAGAGGACGAAATCAATACAAGTAGTGGGAAGTCAGCCAATCAACCATGTAGACACAAGAAATATAGCAAACTAGCTCATCAGTATAGCATTTTTCTTAGCATTTTTCTTCAGTATAGCAACAATCAAATTGGCTAAAAGAGTCACAATATAAACTGAATTAGCCTGAACTTTGAAAGCCCTAAATTGCTTTTTTTTCCAGGACATATAATTATATGCATTAGCCCTATAGGATATCCATAATCACTCAAGGACAAGTTCCGTCTTATCTTCTTGATTATTTTATTGTAAAGCTGTATTATTTTATTATGGGAAAAACCTATTTATTAATTCAGTTTCCCATAAAACCAAAATATTAAGATCTCTCATGTTTTTGAAATCCCAAATAATGCTTTTTCGATGATAACTTTAACCCTACTTAAAAGAGCTATGAATCTTATGTGTATAATGCTGTCATCATTAATTCTAGTCATGCCTCCAATATACCGATGTGATAACCTTTAATCGTTGGTATGGAGTCATGCACCAACTTCACGATTGAGATCATTAGATAAAGGATTATCAAAGTGAATTTATTTCTTTAAACAAAATTATTAAATAAACACCACTAAATATATATACAGATTTCTACTTGCAAACCTCGTTCTAATATCGAGATTTGCCATTTTCTCAATTAAAAGTAGACACACACTATAAACTTGTCAAGAATGAAGTGCCCAAATTTATTTCACAGATCATGAGCTATAATTTTAGACTATTGCCTTGCAATTACATCTTACTACATACAAACCCACAAGCAGAATTCAAGTTTTAGTAATTAATATTATGGACATTTTAATTTGCTTGTTATATTCTACAATCAATCATACGAAAGTAAATAAAATACGTTAAAAACATGAAATACACACAAAAACACATTATAAAACAACACAAAATCAAAAATCTCCAACATTATAAAACAAATTTTTATAATTAATTCCTAAGCCAAAATCAAACTAATGAAAATTCATCATCATACAAAATAAAAAAATCTGGCAACTTATTGCATGAAAAAATTCTGAACCAAAATCTCAATTATTCACTAAACCTAAATCTAACAACTATTTTAAACCTAGTTACGTACATTTTTAAATTAAGAACCAATCTAACAACTTAGAATAAACAAAATACTAATTACTAATCCTAAATCTTAAAACGTGTTTAAATTTTAAACAAACAATAACCAATCTAGCATCAACAAAATTAAATTCCAATTACTATAGGTTCCCTAAATTATTGTATTTCTTCATAAATAAAACTACAAATTTAACAAATTCAACAAATTAAATTTGAAAAGTACGAAAACACGCCATTGTCATACAAAGGGAGGAGGAGATTGCCAGTGGCAACAAATTAAAGATCAAGACGATTAGCGAGAAGAGAGAGGTTATATCGGCTGTACGTAGGAGTCTTCAGCAATAGCGAACGGAGTTTGGAATAACCCAGTGTCAAATAAACTATCGTCAAATATGTGTTGACTAAACTACCTTGGGTAGTATATGTCTGATGAAATTTAATCCTTTAAGTAAGAAAACTTAAGCTTAAAATAACCCAATGTCTATCAATGGTCACAATCTTCACGTTTTCCATCCAAATTTCAATTGTTGTTCCAAGTTGGGGACAATTTTCCACCTCAAGGACCACAAATTGGGGCAAAATCAATTACAACAACTGAATTCTAGAGCGTAAAAAAGTTCAGGGATCTTCACATAAATCATTCCAAATTTTAATCCATTAGTTTTTATTTATTTTCCTTTTCTTTCTTTCTTTCAAAAAAAAAAATTAGTGACATAAATATCTTCTTCAAACACTTTTAATTTATATAGGCACAATATTTTTTTACGTAATTAAATGCTACTCTTAGTGACAACCTTGTGATTGGTATGTATTTAGTCCCAAATTTGTGTGGCTAAAACTTTTATTCATTAGGTTTTTAATGACGGAAACTTTATGATGTGACAAACTTTTTTTCGTGATTGAAAACCTGGTGACTAAAAGTTTTAGTAATACTAGACATTATGACTAAATGCATTAGTAAAAAAGTTCATGCATACGAAGGTCATTTAATTAATACAAAAATGTTTGTGACTAGAAGTGATTTAAAAAATGTTGTGACAAAAAGAAGTTGTTGTTGTTGTAGTTGTCTTTTTTTGTTTCTTTTGTGTTTTTTTTTTTTTTTTAGTGTTTGGCGATATTATTTAAATTTGATAATCTAAATACGTACTTAAGTACAACGTGTGAATGTTGCATTAGTAAATAGTTCAAGAATAGTACAAAATACACAAAGGAATAACATATGTTCCTCTCAACAACTAACTAAAATATCTTGAGGAAAGTCTTTGAGCTAAAAAGTTCTCCCCCTTTTTTTTTCTTCAATTTCATGCATGCAACTATAACAAATGAAATACTACGGGATATATATATATATATCTTATTCAAGGCCGGAGTACTGAACTCCACTACTGAAATACGAAGCTTTATTTTTGTAACTAATTATGAAACATTTTTGATCGTTAATCTTCATGCAGCCGGAGCATAATCGTAATCAAAATCATCGTCGTCATCCCCGTCTCCTTCTAATTTGCAGGTCGCAGCAACATTATCGAATACATAATCATCAACGCAATAATCATGCCGATAATGAATCCTCTTGGTGGAAAATGTAACAACTTCCGTAACATGTGTAAGCTACATTTTCTATATTTTTCTTCAGCTTAACTCCCAAAGCAGGTGCAGCTCCAGATGATCCAGGAAACGTATACAATTAGCTGCAGCTAATCAAGTCGAATTTTATTTCCGGATTGATGTGTAACATGGGTTTATTTTGCTTATATAGATATAAGTCTTATATATATGTGTGTATATATAAATATATATAGAGAGAGAGAGAGAGATAGAGAGAGAGAGAGAGTTTGGAGGTACTCGTTTAGGCGCATGGAAGGCAGGGGGAGAGAACGTGGAGAAATGGTTGAAGAGCGTGGACGACACACCCCACGTCTTTACAAATTCAAAGACGACGACAAGTGCTTCTTATACATGGTCCACTACTTTTTTTGTGTCGGACTATTCCAATTATAGTCTTATGAAAATCAGTATTAAGACACAAGAAAAAATCCGTTTCCAAGTTACCTCTTGATTACAATTTACAACGCACTGAAGTTTCCTCTTTTTTTTTTTTTTTTTAACGCAACTATAAAAGTATTGTGATTTGGGGGGGGGGGGGGGGGGGGGGAATAGTACAGTGGCATTTATAAATTTTCAGTAATAAAGAACTCAATCATATTGCATTAGTTCTTTAAAAAACAATAACAACTATCCAAACATATATTTCATTTGAATACACAATTTTTCTACATTTGAATGCAGATATTAAATTTTGAACGAGTATGCAAACGCAATCTGCACTCGAACGTACACTTATTCAATAAACAGTATTTTGGGGCTTTGTTTAGAAAATTACAGTCGAGGAAACGAAAAGTCTATTAATTTCGTTAGTAAGGCGTTATTGATATGCACGGATCCTTTTTTACTATTAATATTTCGGAACCAATCATGGCCCTAGCTCTTTCTTTCTTTCTTTCTTTCTTGGTAGCATCTCTATATGTAAATTATTAACAAAGAGAACAAAACTAATGTCATCAGTTATATACATCTAATGGCCCATTATATATTAATGCTAATTAATCTTACACGTATTGTTTTTATCTTTACTTTTCATGAAAAGAAGGGACAACTGGTGATTCAAACTAAAAATTAATCTTATTCCAATTGTTTTTATTTTCCTTTGTTGGAAGAACACATGTTCAATTGTATGCATGTAATTCGCGTATCACTCTAATTGAACTTCAAAAATCAGCTCTGTTGTGGTTGTAGGTATAGTCTAACGGTAATTTTACCTCTAACTCTATCAAAAGATGTAAAATTCGAATCTTCCACTTCAAAGTTCAAAAAAGGAAAAAAAAAAAAAAAAAATCAGCTCGAGCTAATAGCTAGAACAATTCTTAGTATGGAAAAATGCCAAAGAAAGACATTTAAATATATCATCTTTGCAAAACACATTTTGCTTGAGCACTTAAAAAATTACTTGTATATATTTTAACATCCTCGAGTACATTTGACTACTAAACATGACCTAAACCCTAAGAAATTTGTGATAACTTATATGTGTCATCACATCTATCTTGAGTTACAATTAAATAATTACACATTAAGACGACAACTTAAAAAAGCTTATTATAAGATTATTAGCTAGTATAATCCGCCTTAATTAGCATATGCATTGTGCATGCATGCCTGTGTGGGTATATTGCCTGCAAAAAGCTTCGGGACCTGGAAATTAGAGAACCCAAAATTTTACGCAAATAGCTAGATTGAAAAATGAAACCATTTGTCGATTCACGCAGCCGGAGCATAATCATAGTTGTTATCGTCGTCGTCGTCATCGTCCCCTTCCAGAGTAACTTCTGGAACACAGTAATAGTCCATGTCATGACCAGCACCAAACTCACCTTTCATGACTTTTTCTAGGGCACAATGTCGTGATTTCTCATTGTGCCATCCTCAATATTTCCATCTCCATGCTTCTTGTTCCATGGCGCTATGTACACTAGTCTGTCGACGGTGGGAAACATTTTTTGTTTTTCAATGAAAAATTAAACTAGGAACTAGTTGACTTGTGCCTTTTTTTTTTTTTTTTTTTTTTGGTTGTGTAAGATGTGAGTTGAAACTGATGATCAGTTGTGTGCTCAAATAGAGGGAGGAGAAGATTGATGGACTGGTGTTGACACAAGTCAACTCGTGGAAAGAGTGTGGACTTGCGCTTAAAGGGTGTGGAAGCACAATTTTAGTGAGTGGTGGCACGGTTTTGTGGTCCTCCTGCAAATTAAGCATTGAGTGAGGCCAGTTGATTTGAATGATAGTTTCAACAACAAAAGTTACCGAAAATGAGATTGCATGTATAGTCTAGTGATAATTTCATATTTGAATTTGTCATAAGGTGACAATTTCGAAACGGTCCCCAACCCCAAATTAAAAAATATATATACAGAAACTGAACCTCTTTTTTTTTTGGCCGTTTCAAAGATGAAAAGTTGCTTTAGGATGTCCATGGTTTTAGGCTTTTATTTTCTGCCTTTCTGGATTTTTGTTTTTTTTTTTTTTTTGGGTTTCTAGTTTTGCTTCTTATTACATTTTGAATTTGTTTTTAATTTTTATTTTGATTACTAATATTAGAGGGGGATAGCTTGGTAAATAATAGTTTTTCTCGGAATACTTAGTTGGCACATCCTATGAAATCTTGATATTTAGTTGTCTTCCTTCTAGTTTATTCAATCAAAAAAGGGGACAAATTGCTTTAGGACGACGTCACTATGTTGTTCTCGTACTTGGTTTGGATATATATTTCTTTCTAGTATATAAAATTGTTAATATCCCGTCAGGTTCCTTTTATAAATATGCAAAATATATTTTAAAAAAATGATCCTACAAACCTAAGACAGAAGAAAGACCAAAACAAAAGCTAGAAAAACAAGAAAGAAACAATCTACGAGAAATTGATTAAGATTTGTCTGATTTAAAACTATTACTCTTACAAGCTCTAAGCTGGTATGATGTCTTTTTCTCTTCAAAGTCGTTCAACTTTCTTCTTGACCAACTCTGCTAATAATTTTTTTGAAATCCCGAAGTGACAATTTTCATCTTTATTTAACCAAGCATATGATCATTAAGTCACATATCACTACAAGCTAGGTTACTAATTTATACTCGTATATATATATATATATATATATATGTGACTTCAAGTATTTGATTATACTAATACAACATCCAAGATATGATGTCTCTATTTAACATTGACCAAGGGTAATAAACGTGAATATTTTTCAAGCATCTTACATAAATTAATTATATGTCTCTTTTTAGAAATTAACTGACGTCCAACGTCCAAACGACGTTTGGACGTGGAGTACTCCAAATTTTAACCCCCCAAAAAAAATTTTCATTAGGTTAAGCCTAAATTAACCATCTTTCGCTTCTAGTTGAACATATTTATGACGTCTTCTATCAAGATGGAATTGATTAACTCATGTGGTCGGTGATAATATGCTTTTAATAAATATTATAATTCTTTATGAGCCTATATTTAGAAAAGTTAAGATATGTTGTCCATTTTTCTCAATGGGATATTTGTCAACTAAGATTGTTCACAATATTTTTAGGTGTACATATATACACACACACACACACACACACACACCAATAGTCACTAGAGGGTTCAACTGTTTTCAAATAATTCAGAGGCATATCTCTTTGGAGTCTAATTGATAAAATAATTTTAAAAAATATTCCTTTTTTTGTTTGTGCCCCTAGCTAATTGATCACTACACAAATTAAAACTTATTTATTGTTAACAATGATGTTGTGTAGTTATTATAATTAGTCGAGTTTATCTCCAAATTCTGATAGATCGATTTATTTTATTTTAAACATATATATATATATATTCATCATTATGTACTTTCTATATTATATGACTTTAAATATCATGCCAAAACGATTTGACGACGGAGTTATGACTATATGTATGGCCTTACACAAAAGAGGGAAAATATTATTAAAATTTCAGCTTTGAACCTATATATTTACATATATCCGGATTCCGGAGGAACCACTGGTTTGTGCCTTGGTAGCTAGCTTGCTACAGATAAAGGGTTAAAGATTAAAGGTTAAGTTGTTCGCAAAAGTTATCAAATTATAAGTATCACATTTTTTTATAATTTTTTCACTCGCCCATGTAAAATCTATTTAACTAAAATTAAGAGCCATTTATTCGTCCTGATTATCAATTCTAGCACGTTGAACATGGTAAAACTTAAAAGATAAATGCAAAATAAAGTAAATTAAAAGCTTACATATTATTAAGATCACTAGTACAAAATAAGCTAGTAATTAGTGGGAAAATTACTACCTAGGGTTTCGAATAACAATAATGGGAGAAGTACTACTCTCTTCAAGCAGCTGGGGCATAATCATAGCCAGAATCATCATCGTCGTTATCATCATCATCATCACCTTCGACTGATATTGTGCAACAGTTATAACGTTCATGATAGCGAAAATAACTGTCATCGTAATCGCCATTTTTCCCAATATTTCGTTCTATAGCCATACTTATGAAAATAAAAAATAAAATTTTGTGAAAATTAGTAAAGTAATAAATTGAGAGATATGAGGTGGAGAGCACATAGGGGCCATATATATATAGAGGGAGAGGAAGAGGGAGAGAGAGATTATAAGCATATTGTGGATAAAGAGCTGGCTGAGCTGCAAAGTTGGGCCTGTGGTGAGGTGTTGTTGGAATGGTGAAGGTGTGTGTGCAACATGTGACAGAAATGCATATGTGGCCATTCCTACTTGACGACCTGTCAAAACCAACTTGTCATAAAATGACTCCATTATGGCTCTATTGTGTCTCTACTTAATTTGGCCCCAATTGTTTGGAAAGCGACTTGTAATTATCGTTTTGGAATTGTGTGGAAAATAAAAGAGCTAGCATCTTGAGAATCTAGGAAGTTTTGAATTTTGAGGGATATATTTACCAGGAAACATTAATATTCTTCAGAATTTTCAACCTTTTGCGATTGAGTTAGAGTAATTCTTGTAATCTTTTAATTAATTAAAAACAAAAAAAAAAACTCTTAATTATTTGAGAAGCATATTATGCAACTTGGCTGATCATTTGAAAGCGGAAAAACTATATAACAAGATAATTAAGGCCATCTGGAACAATTATTGATGTTGAAATTTTTCTTTTCTTTTTTTTTTCCCCTCCAAAAGTCATTTATTTCACCATCTCATTTAAATCGACATCTTGTTTTTGTTTTTTTTTCCTCCTCTCTTTTCTATGTTCAAAAAATAAACTTTATAAATCGTTCTGTTTTTTATTTCAAGTTAAAATTAGATAATTCTAGTATCAAAATGCTTACAATGATGAGAGAAATGGACAAAATCCATATTGCATTTTTTTTTTTTTTTGCAAAATACGTTCCAAAATTTGCACTATTCCCTATACAACAACTCATTTTCAATTCGTATTTCAACTAAACACATATTTCCAACTATTTACTCATTTCCAGGAAAAAAAGAATTAAACAAAAATCCAACTTCAATTGTTGTTCCAAACAGGTCTAAAGAATGAGCGAGAAGTAGGACATTTTATACAATTATCGGGAAGGCAATTGTGTTGCAATAAATTAGCTTCTTAATTCAACGATTTTTAGGGATTATTTTAACTCCTTGTCATCTTTTCCAGAGTTTGTTGCTGCTTTGGGGAATAAGAGACTGGTCTCCTTTCCGTCTTATCAATTTATTTGATGAGTTATTTTGATGTTTGTATTTTATTTCAGCTTTGCGTGGCGGGTTGTGCATTGCAGGCATAGAAACTTTTTTACTTTGTTAGGTTATTCCCATTAGGTTTTATTATAATTTTTTATAAGGTCTACCATAATAATAGGATTTTGACGACGTAGATTCAGCCATTCTTTCTAGCATAAGTTTTTTCTGTTTTTTTTGGGAGATTGTCCCCTTTTCAGATTGATATCACGTCTTATCAGTTTATTCTATGACTTTTGATGTTTAGATTTTATTCAGTTTTGCGTGGTGCAAACATAAAAGACTCTTTTTACTTTGTTAGGTTTTTCTACTAGGTTTTATTACGAGTTTTTTTTTTTTTTCTTTTTTAATGAGGTCTATTTATCATAATAATTGGTTTTCAAAGAGCTATTCTATCTGGCAGAAGTTATTAATTGTCTACTTTATGTCCACGAATGATATTTTATTTTTTGTTCTTTTTTGAGATTATTGCCGCTTTTTTCGGATTGTAATATTTTTCTCCTTTTGGATTCTCTGTATTTTATTTTTTTTTTTTTCCTTTTTTCTTTTAATTTCGTTGGGAAGCTTAACGTGGAATAAGAAGGCTAGAGGGTAGATGCTAGCTGATGTCAATCTTATTAAAATGTGCTAACTTCTCCTAATGCACGCTTAGTGTTCTCTGTATATATATTTTTTTTTTTATCTTTTCGTTTTCTAATAAAATTTTGGTGGGAAACTTGGTAAGAAGGAAAGAAAACACGAGGGAAAGGAAAAAAGAAAATAAAAGGGATAGGAAATATTGTTTTTTTCCTTTATGTTATTTGGTATTATGAAATGAGAGAAAAAAAAATTTTGTATAAATACTATTTTAGTTATCTATATATATTATATCACTTTAAAAACAAGGACAAAAATGTAATTTTTTATAGCTATTGGGTGGATTTTAGTTTCCACTCCACTTTTGAAGGGCTTAAAATTAATGGGTCCAATTACAATTTTTTTTCCACATAATTTTCCCTTTCCTCTCCTCTTCCTTCCTACCAAACAAGCAAATCTAGCATTTAATTTCCATCCAATAATCCTTCCTCACACTTCCTTCCCTCCTCTTTTCCGCTGTACCAAACATAGCATTAACGTGGAATGAGGATGCTAGATGCTAGATGCTGTAATAGATGCCGAGCTAATTAAAATGTGTTAACTTCTCCTAATGCATGCTCAGTGTTCTCGCTCTTCATTCGAGAAAAAAAAAAAAAACGAAAACAAAAAAACATTATGATAGCTTTTTAGGCTGTGTAAGATATGTATAATTAGCTAGTGAAAACTAATTAACTATTTAAAAGAAACGAAAATCCAATTAAGTTTAGCTACTTACAACATATATACATGCACATAAAATATATAACATTGTAACGACCCGACTTTTCAGACCGTTAACTGGCTTACTTATTCTTATTTAATTTAATCTTAACACTTATTTACGTTTGGTTTTAAAAATACAGAAAAAAAAATTTTATAAACTATATTCGCACTATAAACTAAATTTACAAAAACTTTTAACTGAAGGAAATAGAAACTTCTAGATGATAAATATCCTATTCAAATTCGTATTTGGATAATATGTTAAAAACTATAACTTCATGTTGATTAAAACGAACGAGTCTAAAGTCTTTTTCTCGTAAAGTACTCATACTAATTTAGTAGTACCAAAATATTGGAACATAGTTATAAATATAGTCGTTACAAAATAATTTATGAGGTCTAAATGCGGAAATTAAATTCGTGGTGGTATCTCATTCCCTTTCTTCATCGTCTCCACACAGCTTCATCGGTCCATGAAATATCTAAGTAGCGGGCTGCTTACCCGCGTTACCTACAGCACGAACACACAGGTATGAGCTTTCGTTCAGCAAGTAAAAACAATATCTCACAAAATATTTTCACAAAATCATATCATCATACGTAACATCAAGAATGTTCAAAAGTGCATGTGATAATGTGTGTTCATTTATACTTCATTATATACATATCTTATCTACTTAAGGGCCCCTATGTCGTACCCATATGCACGCAACCAATGGGGAGTTAGGGGAGTGATCCTCCAACAACCTCTAGGGTCATATCTTATAATTTTTGTTCTTATCATATCCACTCACTAATCGGAGGTTGGTATAATACTTAATTATATCTTTTATTTGCCTTATTCTCATTAATTATGATAATGTATAGATTTACATATCACTATACATCTAATTATTTTGATGATTATGTCAATAATTAATGATTAATTAATCTCTAATTAATCATGTATTATAATTATGTAGTTATTTAACATAATAATCTTGATTATTATCCACCAACTCTTATAATTAATTAATTAATTATTAATCAATTAATTAATTAATTACTTTATTAATCATATTTGGTTATATATTAATTAATTAATTAATTAATTAATTAATTAATTAATTAATCAATCAAAGTGATAAGAAGTCACCTAAGGTTATACCTCTATTTTATTATTGGGCTAGTCCAATTCCCTTAGTTATGTTCATTTAGTTGGGCTAAGGTAATCTCTTAGTATATGCCCAGTAACTCTCTAGTATACTTTACCTTAGCCCACTAAAACTTGTGATTTAATTTTATGAAATTAGGGTTTTTCACATTATTTGGTCATACGCTTAAAATTAACTCATTTCATAACTAGATATATTCATATGTTATGACTTACCCTTATGTCACATTTTAATATTTAATCGTTTTATCGGTGTAGGATTTTAACTTGTAAGATTTATTTAGATTTGAGTATAATTCCGTTTTGGACACTTGATGACTTGTTGAAAAGCTTGAAATATCTAATTTCTGTCTTTATAATTTGTTTTCTAAGATTTTAAGCATTTCAAATATTAATGTGGACGTTTTCCTAAGTGTCTTATGGTAAAATCTTAGATTACCTGATTACAATACAATCTTAAGGGATTTATTAAAATTTATGTGCATATCCGTTTTAAACGCATGATATCTCATTTTGAAACTTAAGATGTCTACTTTATAGTGGTAAAGTTATTTCCTTTAGCACTTGAGCATTTCATACCACAAACTTAGGTTTTGTCACTGTTGGTCCCATGTTTGTATCACAAGTCCAGATTCATGGGTAAGATTTGAAAATTCATAACAATTTACTTACAAGTTCAAATAAACAAAAGATATGTCATTAGAAAGTTTATAATATCCATTTTGTATGATAAGAATAGTTTTATAAAAAGTTATGGTTTACTAACTCAAAATCTACAAAACCCCTGGCTAATACAGGGTTCCAACAAAGCTTTTTGGTTCGTAGTCCAAATTTTAAAATTCACCAAAAATTACACATTTATCCGTTCAAGGCGTATGATACCTTATTGGAAAGATTAAAGAATATAGTTTTTAGTTCTCTAACTTAAAATCCAAAATTTTGAGTTTAAAGGGTTCGGAGTACAATAAACCCGTGGCTATGCTGTGTCTCGGAGGTTCATTTTCTCTCTAGTTTTGTGTCACAACTTCAAAGGCACATAACTTTAAACATATAAAAGCAAATCAAGTGATTCCAAAGCCTAAAATGAAGCTTAGAATCTTAATATATAATTTATTTTTCATACCAAATTTTCTAATGCATGCTATATCACCACAACAACTATAAACTTCAACAAGATTCATAGATCTTACCGAAATGCTCCGGGGATCCTTTAAGATCTCGAACCTCCCAAGTTCTTCTCAAAACTTTTTCCTAAATAAGAAGAAGTATAACATTAAGATCATAACTAAACATCATGCTTTAGTTCTCCAAAAAAAAGACTGAAACACGAAGAATACCACTAGGTTACCTCTAGTAAAACGTCCTCTAACTTAATTTCTCACTTCTTCGATCTTGGTGACGGGGTTTCTTAGAGTTGAAAGTAGAGGGAGGAGAGTGCTTGAGGGGTGTTGGAGATGGAGAATAGTGTTGGTGGTTCTTATTTTTGTTTTAAGCTTGGTGGTGGCTAGAGAGCTAAGGTTTTTTAGCTTAATTTGTGTGAGACCAAAAATGAAAAATTAGTAGCTTATTCTCAGCCAACTTTTATCTTAAGAGAGCTATATTTTGAGGGATAAAATTGAAAAATTCTTGGCTGATTTCCTCCTTCATTGCCGCCACTTCAAGGAGAGTTTTGGGGTGAAATTTGGTTCAACAAAATGGAGACAAATGGTCACTTTCACTTGTCTTTTCCTTAGGTCAACTTGTCAAAATAAACCATGCCATCTCTTACACGTGGTTGCATGCATGCACCACTTTCTTCTTTTCTCATTTGTTTACATTTCCCCTTGCTTTGAGACTCAAAAACCGATTCCTCCTTTGTTCTAGTCAATTTTATTTTGTTTTCCTTTCTTTCAATTTCCACCATTAATCCAAAGTTATCATCTTTATTCTCATCCATTGAATCTTCCATCACACCTATCCTTACCCTAAGTTCTCATTGGTCACTTATATCCAAGATTTGGCCATTGATTTGCCTAGGATTCTCTAGCATCAAATCTACACCATTAATTTCAAATGAAGCACAATTTTTTATTAATCTTCCACCTTTGGATTTTCTATGAGTAAATACTAATCACTCATCTTCTATTTATGTGACACATTAATTCCCCAATCATACTCTCAAGGTTTAGCTATTAATATGATCAAAATAAATACGAAGATCATTAAATCGGTCTACTAATAAAAATCGGGGTTCTTCTCAAAATTTAAGATTATCCCTCTAACACGACATAATAAATTTTTTGTATAAATTTATATGTCGTTCAACTCATCTTTTATGTATTTAAAATTTCTCATTTAAATAGAGAAATTCAACATTGTTAAATCATCGACATCATCACACTGATAATACATATACTATCATTCATGGTCTCAAAATTTAATATTTATTAAAATAATTCATTAAAAGTATATTAATGAAGAAAATCCATAATAATAATTCATGAATCAAGCTTATGAATTTATAGAACATCACAAACATAAATATATATGATATATGTACATCGGGGTGGAGGCGGCATGAAGGGTGCTTCCCTTCATACCCGTCATTCTTTCCATTTAACGAAAAGATTTTGTCCTCATTCCCCTTCCCATCCCCAATATTGTCCTCCATTCTTGTCCCGTTCGGATTAAAGCCCCGGGGGCCGGGACATTGTCATCTCTTGTTTTACTTGTTGTTTTGTACTGATTTTGTGTGCGCGTCATTTTTTTTATTTTTTAAATTGTACTTAAATAGAGCTGTGTATTAGGACCTGGTCTTTTGTAGACAGGTCACCTGATTGGCTTCCTCTTCGTCAAGCTGCTTTGATTGGTAAAGGGTTGGTCTTAATGATGAGTATAGCTCCGTCTTGTTTCATCTTCTCAGTTCTGAGGTTGAAGTAGTTCTCTATGTTTATATTTGTATGTATTTAGTAGTGAGAGACAATTGTGGTACCTCGGGCTTCCTTTTAAGCAAACAAAAGTAGAGTGATGAAGATTTCTACACGACAATATAAGCCTCAAAAAGTGAAATTTTCTTTTGCGCGTTTTTTCTTTTTCTTTTTTTTTTTTTTTTGTTTTTGTTTTCTTGTAATCACGTTTCTTGAAATGGTTTTGAGTAAGAGTTCTCAAGTTTCAAATTTAAAAGTGCTTTTATATTTTATTTTTAATAAATAAGAAACATAGATCCCATATCGTATGTGTGTGTATATATATAAATGGTGACATGGTGTTTGTATGGAATTTTTTTATTTGTGATAAAATTTTTTTCTAATTGTCATTTTTTTTTTTTTATATTTGGGAATTAATTTGATAGATATTGTTGTTAATCTACCAGATTACTTTAAGGTGATCGATGTCAACCATCAGATTCGAAGATGACCGCTCATCCTCGTTGAAAAGAGAAAATAATGTTATAGATTATTGTTGTTAATCTAACAAGTTATTTCACGGTGATCGGCTTTGGCTATCGGAGATAGCTGGCCAACCATCTTTGTTGAGAAGGGAAAATAATCTAGCAAACCACCCAATTGCTTTCTTAGCTTGTGACAGAAACCAAAGACGACTGATTTTTTTTTTTTTTTTTTTTTTGCTTAAAAAATGAAAAATTAAATATTTGGTAGATTATGAAAGTAATCTACCAAAATACTCTTCAACAATCTGAGTCAGAGATTACCGTTATTTTGTGTTGAAAATAGAAAATAATCTAGTAGAGTAAAAGTAATTTATCATAATATTCTTCAACAATTAGAGTCGAAGATTTTCGATTATTTTGTGTTAAAAAAATATTTTGATAATGTACTAGAATACAAAGATGACCAATCATTTTTATGTTGAAAATGGGGTGAGTTTGATTTTATTTCATCTTAAACTAAATTGTACTTTTTTCATCATGATTTTTGTCTTTTTTTGAAAAAAATTTTTATCCTTTTTGAAAAAATTTTTGTTTTTCTTTAAAAATTACTATTGAAACTTAAAAATTTTAAACTAAATCCATTCATCAAACACCTCAAAAAATAATTTAATAGATTATCAAAAATAATCTATTAAGTAGTCCTTGGCAACTGGCATCAACTAACTTCAATAGATTACCATCTGCTAGGTTGTCTTTTCCATCGATAGAGACAATTTCAACAAGCATTCCTTCAAGTTTCAACTTATTAATTAGAAGTCAAAAAATTAGGATAATAATCCAAGAATGCGACTTTTTTGGGACATGCATCCGGATAACCCATTATTTTTGTTTTTAGACCTCTTTTTGAGTTAGGTTTGTAATATCTTTTTATTATAATTAATTCAAAAATAAATAAATAATATTGAACATCCCACATGGACACCAGAACCATGACTAGTAGTTTCGTGGTCCGTAGCCCACTGCGTACACGTCCCATTTAGCGACCACTAATTTTAAACAGAGACTTCTCTTGAAAAACAAATAATAAAATATATAATAAAATCCTTCTCTCAAATGAATACCAACCAATCATTTTTCTGGTTAAGCTTCAAAGAAAAAAGAAAAAAACTAAAAAAAAAAAAAAAATGCACGCGCCAAACCAATATTTGCTGAAGCACCATTCGACTGCAACAACGGAATGGCGACAACACAACTCAGCCACCAAATATTCCTGCCAAGCGCCGCCGTATGTGTAAGTCTCCGACGCCGGACCACCGAGCTGCCCTTCCCGCCATTGAAGAGAACTTTGAGGCTTTCCCAAAACTCCAAGTGGGCTGTGAGACTAAGCTTGGTGCAGGAGCAGAGCCCTCCGAGATCAACGGTCGACGTTCAACGGTTAGTGGATTTCTTGTACGATGATCTGCCCCATCTCTTTGATGATCAGGGGATTGATCGGACGGCCTACGATGAGCAAGTGATGTTCCGGGACCCAATCACCAAGCATGATTCCATTAGTGGGTATTTGTTTAATATTTCCCTTTTGAAGCTGCTCTTCAGGCCTGACTTCTTTTTGCACTGGGTCAAACAGGTTCGTATTTGCTATATATATATATATTTTTTTTTGTTTTGCTTACCAGTTAGAAATATTATGGACCTGCAATTTTAGTTGAATATTTGGTGACAGAACACACCGTATAAAAAAGTTTGAAAATTTGATTTAAAATAGAGTGCCAATCGAGAGCTAAGTTTTATTTGTTTTCAATATGCGGCTTCAATTGTGTCAAAATCATTACTTGTGGGCCACCATACTTTAGTTTTCATTCTAGTACATTTCTTGTTGAGTATGCATAGCCTAATTATCATCATGATATTGCATGGACCGATTTTGTAGTTATTTAGTAGTTGGTCGATTTTAGGGATAGAATATGGTAGGATATATAGTGAGTACGATATCTTCACCCTAGGGAAAATCTGCATTTACATAAAGTGGACTTAGTTCTCGAATTGATAATGAGTTACTATTAAATATTGTGTGTGCTAATTTGTCTTCTTTTATAGCGTTGATCTAGCTAGTAAAGGACTAGGATGTCTGGTCCATACCACTCCTTAGGTTTCTAATAATCAATCTTTTGTTAAACGATAAGGATAAGTGTGAACATGTTCCCGTGCGTTTTAATATAGTAGTAGGTTGGCAACAAGAAACCTTCAAATTTAAGAGCCTCAAGAGGGTCACCAAATAATTGAATGTTTGACCACAAACACACCACAATACTCCATTACCGCTATGCCACCCCACTCGATGGTAAAATCAGTTAATATATAATAAAACTCAACAAATGCTAAAATTTGAGTTAATGTGAGTGTTTGAGTTGATATAGACAGGTCCCTATGAGATAACAACAAGATGGACTATGGTTATGAAGTTCATGCTTTTGCCATGGAAACCAGAATTAGTCTTCACAGGAACCTCTGTGATGGGCATCAACTCAGAGAATGGGAAGTTTAACAGCCATGTGGTAAGATCTGAATGTCTCTCCTGAGCAAGCGACGGACATAATTTGATCGTAGTATATATGTCAAACTTGCTAGTAATCCATTGTGGTCCCTTTTATTTGTGTTTTTAGGACTTCTGGGACTCTATAAAGAACAATGAATATTTTTCTTTGGAAGGTCTGTGGGATGTATTCAAGCAGGTACTGCCTCATTATTTAGTAAATTATCGATTAGATGCGAAATTCATGGTAAAGTTTGAGCCCCACTAATGTCTAATTCTTAACTTTGTGTAGCTGCGGATTTACAAAACTCCAGACTTGGGAACACCAGAATATCGAATATTGAAAAGAACGGCGAATTATGAGGTCTGCTATCTTATTTCTTATGAATAATTGATCTTGTCTTTTCTACGATTTAGAATCTTTGTTCAGAGAATTAGTCTGTACTTAAGAAGACAGAATCTATTTTTGGCTCTGTAAAGGCAAGAAAGTGTTGTGTTATTGTAACCCCTTAATCATTTGTGCCATAATTGTGAGTAAATCTGATTTGAGACGGGTAGTTCAATTGAGGTAATTCTACGGTTTTACTGGATTCTTTGATTGCTTTCACAGGTGAGAAAGTATGAACCATTTATTGTCATAGAAGGAAGCGCTGATAAGTTGACGGGCTCTGCTGGCTTTTATGATGTCACCGGGTTAGTATACTTGCAAGATTTTATGCGGCCCATTTTTGTTTCTATGCATGATATTAGTAAATGGATCCTTTTTGAGCAGGTATATTTTTGGAAAGAATTCAAAGTTGGAGAAGATACCGATGACGACTCCAGTCTTCACTGAAGCGTCTGATTCTGAACTATCCAGTGTCTCCATCCAAGTAGTTCTCCCATTGGACAAAGATATGAGCAGGTGAAGCTCTCTTTCGCTGAGCTCTAACGAATTCTGTTTGTCTATTAGGATTATTTTATTGAGATTTCTGATTTTCTCCGCTTGAGTTCTTGTTCGCTCTCGATAATCCTCTCTTTGCTATGTCTTGGTGTCTCTACTCTCTTATGGTTCTATTTCTCCATCTCGATTCTGTCTTCTCTGTAGGTCCTACATCAGTAATCTTTGATCAATTTGAAATGGTGTATCTATCCTTAATTAAGCCGTTATTTTCGAACTCCACACATACGAGCAGTTGATTCATAGATGCATTTTCATGTTCAGTTTACCAGATCCTGAAAAAGACACGATAAGCCTGAGAAAAGTGGAAGGACGAACCGCCGCTGTACTAAAGTTCAGTGGAAAGCCTACTGAGAATGTTGTCTTAGAAAAAGAGAGAGTTCTGCGGTCAAGTCTTCTCAAAGATGGTCTAAAACCACGGAAAGGTTGTTTGCTTGCTCGTTACAATGATCCAGGACGAACACAGAGCTTTGTAATGGTATGTTCTATATGTCCTGACTCATTTTCATTTCTTTTTTTCTTTGGTAGAGAAGAAAAGGAAACTTCACCAGTGGAAGATGGAGTAGATGTTTGCAGCTTCATTTCAAAGTACTAACAATCTTTCTTTTGGTGCAATTTTATTGCATTGTAGAGGAATGAAGTGCTAATATGGCTGGAGGAGTTTACACTGGACTAGACTCTGTCAGAGATTCATCGACTTGCTTCAAGTCCCGTTGAGCAATTGCTGCTCTCGCTTAGAGAAGACTTCGGAGTTGCTCTGTGAGTTATGATTAAAGGATGTATTCATCTTAATTTTACCTCAAGAAAACCACACCAATTAGGGGATAAAATTTGGCTTGTAGTAAAAGGTTACTTAGAGATGCAATTTCCGTCAAACGGTAAGAAATTTCTCTGCATCTCTTATACATCGATTTCTTTGTAGGTTAAATGTAGAACCGGCACGCTGTTTGTCATTTAATTTCAAAATCACATCTTATTCATCAATAAAAAAGCCTAGTAAAAAAGAGGAGGCCAGAGGGTGGAGCAAGGAAAAATCGAATGGCGTACATTTGACTTTGCGAGAAATTGGCACTGAAATTGTGAAAAGGTGCAAGGGCCTTTCTTTGGCGGTAAAATCGGTCGTTGGGGTTTTATGCTCTGCACATCCAGAAGAACGGAGATTGGTATTGCAGAGTAACATATGGGAGCTGCAGTTTCTGTAAAATCACAACTTAAGAATTATTCCGGCTTTGTGGTTGAGCTACTATTTTTATACTAGCAAATTTGAAAAGCTGCTCCTTTTGTTTCTCAATATTTCCCAAAGATTATGCATTTCGTGAAAGGGAAATAGAAAACATAGTTTGGTTGTGGATGGCAGGACTTTTGCAACCCCGGAAAGGAAAAAGGATAGTAGATATTGGAGTTGAGTACTTGAAAGCATTAAAAAGCAAGATCATTGTTTCAGCAATCTGGCTATTTGGGAAAAATCAACGGACGTTATGCACGAACAGATGCACGTTTTAGATATAAGGTTTTCAGGTTGTTGGGTTTTGTCTTCTGTCGGATAGATGTAATGGCTCTTGTAAGCTTACATACAATACTCATCATTTTCGTACAGAAAACCATCTAGGGACGTGATCAAGTTAGTAGGGTTGTCCAAGCTCAAGTGCTTGAGTGCCCTCCAAGCATTACCATTGTAATGGGATTTAGACATTTATTGATTCAAAGTTGAGAACAAGTGTCTTGCTTATACCGTTGCAAAGAGCTAGAGGATGCTTGAGAGTACTTTCTTTTTCTCAATCTTGTACCAAAAAATTACCAGATTCAGTTGGTAATTCGAAACATTTAAGGTATTAATTTGGACTTATCTCAGACATAAGTTGATGTAGTGAAAAAAGAAAATTTTATACAGTTGCCAACACACAATTGCTGCTCAATCAACCTACGTCATCTCATAATCAGAGACACTTTTAAAAGGAATGCCCCAACAGATGCGCAAGTTGAGAAATGTACAAACATATCGAGTAATTTTGTTTTGGGTGAAAAGGGTGATTTTAGGATCAAAGAGATGGGAGGGTGGAGCTCTTTGCATGAAAGTCTTTCTATTTTAGGGCTTGAAAACATGGTGGATGTTAGGGATGTTTTTCCAAGCGGATTTGATGAATAAGGAACATCTTAATTAGCTTATTTGAGATGGAAGTATGATTATAGAAATGATGATTCAACAAAAGAATGGAAAGTACACTTGCCTCATTGGAACCACATAAAAAGTTGAAGAAACTCCAAATTGAAAGCTAAGGAGGGACAACATTCCTTATATATTGGGTAGCACTCAAGTCATCTAGTGACATGATGAAGTGTTTCTACTGTAAAAATTGTTTCTTGTTGCCGCCACTGGGGCATTATGGATGGGTTGGAAAGTAAAGGAGATGAATTTTGTTGTACTTCCATGACTCAGTCATTTTCTTAGAAATCTTATGCATTTTATTCGTAGATTCCCCGGAGAAGTTGTCGTTTACCGAAGCTCAGCAAGAAGGTGAGACTTTCGTCTCAAGCATGTTGGTGTCTGGGCAGGCAGGTCTCGAGCTGACTGAATGTGGGACTATCAGCTGGTTGTTTTCCATCCTTGGAAACTAAATAAATTTCATATGATCGTTAAAAAATGGTGAGTGTAGTTCCAACAAGGTCAAGTAGAGATTGATTTTGTATACCCCATACTTGAATCCATGTTCTTAAGTTGTTGTCTAAAATTGGACTCCTTTTCGAGAATCAAGAAAAAAGGTTGTTACATGTCGCTTGTATAACAAATCAAGAGCACCAAGAGTTTTTGGCCGATCTCTTAATATATATAGTAAAAATAAAGATAAAAATTAAATACAGAAAAGATAAAGATAAATATAAAGGTATAAATCTTTAAAGATTATTTGGTGTCATTCTTCAAAGTTTTAGAGGTCTTTGTCATTTAATACTTGATGTCATTTTATTTTCAACTAGGGAATACTAAATAAAATAGGATTAAATCGGATTAAACAGTGGAAAGACACAAAAATAAATGATTTTCAGAAAAAAAAAAAAAAAAATTATCTGATCATTCTCTGCTTTTAAGTAACATTGAAATAATCACAACAACTGAGATCCTATATTTTTTTCCTCAGAAATAACTTGATATGGAAGTAAAGGCTCGGCGATTGTTGGTCTATGAATTTAGCGATTTAATTACCGAAAGAAACACTTCAATATTTTATTTTTTATTTTTTATTTTTTATTTTTTATTTTTTATTTTTTATTTGTTGATAAATAACTCTTCAATATTTTATTGAACCTTTGGAAGTAAAGCTGACCTTTTTTGTACTGTCGTGAAAACTTTCATTTGTGGATGTCCACATCTCTCTTCCCTCACGTGAATGGTTCACATGTGCTAGCTTTGATCACGTGAATATCTCTGATCATATTGCAGAGAATGATGAAGAAAGCTTCATTGCCATTTCGTAATATGATTAGATTGACAGCTCTGTTGTAATTTTACTTTGGTTTACGCTTTTTATTTTTTATTTGATACTGGTTGAACACACCTTTCATGCGTATGAATAATATATTATGTAAAATGTATAAGAATTTAAAAAGACTATAAAAGATATAAGAATTTAAAGAGAAAATTAAGGAAAAAAAAGTACAAAACGGTAAAATAAGAAAAAGAAACAAAAAAATCGAAACTCCATAAAAAATTAAAACAACCAAAACTTCTAACAAAATTTCTAAAAAAAAAATAGACAAAAACCCTTTTCAACCATATTAATAAAAAAAATATTATAAGTTAATGAATAGATTTGTAGAGCATTATGTATATGTTATACATATATGTAATGAGAAACAAAAAAGGTTATAGAAATTTTAAAAAAAAAAAAAAAAAAGATAAAAGTATAAAAGAAAATAAATGAGAGAAGAAAAAGATAAAGATGAAAGAAATAAAAAAAAGATGAAAGCAAAAAAGAAAAGTCAAAAAAAAAAAAAAAAAACAATTGGTGGACACATGGCGGAAGCAATGAGAGCAATATTGGCTCTTTCATATATATATATATACATATATATATGTTAAGATTAAAATTAAGACATGTAAGGTGTTGTTTTGTTATTTTGAATTATATTAGAGATTTTTCCCCCCTCATTTCAAGGCAAATATTCCATTAAAAAGTTTTTCATTCGAAGTGCCCACTTTAAAAACTTTGCTCAATGCCTTAAAATTTGTCGAGTTTATCTTAAGCATGAGGTAGGATAATGTTATTTTCCATAATTTTTAATGATAAACATAACGTTGACTTTAACGTATACTTAAACATTCATGATGGTTTAAATGTTGGTAGACAATGAATTTCGTCTCTTAAAAGCTATTTTCATCATTAAAATCACTCCAACTAGATGCCATAGACTCTTATGGTGTGTTTGGATGTCCACTCTGTTTAGTATAATATTCAAATAGAACGTATAAAATCTATTATGCATTTGAATATCACACTTTTATATTTAAGTGCATATATTAATCCAAAAAATGTGCGTTTGGATGTCAATATTGGAAACATTTTAATGCATATAGAATTAAAGTGTGATTTAAAATTTGTATATTAAATATGTATGTGTTTAAATGTTGAATATTGGCAGCATTGAGATTTGTTCAAAAAGTTGTGTGCTCAAACACAAAACATTAATAACCAAATAAAATCATATTGTTTTGAAAAAACATTCCAATTGAAGAGACATCCAAATGCACCGTTGATGTACACTTTAAAATTATTCAATCATTTTCCTTCCCTCCACTTTTCATTGCTACCAAACATAAAAGTTGCAAAATATTTTCTCCAATTTCGACGATATCGGATGACATTGAAATTGTAAAATTAACCTTGTATATGTACACCAAGTACGGCCAGCACTCTGCCGCCCAATAGACAGTAGACTGTCCCATTGATACTTTTAAGATTGTCCACATTTTCCGTCCTAACTGACGATGCTACACATGAATCAAAATGGAGACACATCTAAATTATGGCAAGCGCACAACAACTTTCTCACCAAATTTTCCGCCCAACCACCGCATTCAGCCGTTTTAGGCGACGGAGCACCGCGGCCACGCCCATTAATAACGTTGCCTTGCCACCTTTCAAGGCTAATTTGGCACACAACAGTCTCAAAACTAATAAGTTCTCCAAGTCAGCCATTAGATCAGTAAGCCAATTTAATTGTAGGACGCAAAGATCAAAGGTTGTCGATGTGGAGTGGCTGGTGAATTTCTTGTATGAGGATCTACCCCACATGTTTGATGATCAAGAGATTGATCAGAAGGCCTACGATGAGCATGTGAAGTTCAGGGATCCGATCACGAAGCATGAGTCTCTCAGCGGTTATATGTTTGAAATTGCTTTCTTAAAGATTCTTTTCAAGCCTCAACTTCAGTTGCACTGGATTAAACAAGTTCGAATATACAGTTTTAATCAAAATTTCGAATGTGTAATGTTTTTTAAATTGCTACTGTTTAATCATGTTGGATTTTTGTAAACGTTTAAGTTGAAAGTAGTGTTTTAGATTAAAGAAAATTTTCCTTTTCAAATTTATGATCCAAATGGACGGTAAGTTGTTAATTCTTATAGATAGGTCGGCATGAAATAACAGCAAGATGGACAGTGGAAATGAAGTACAGTATTTTACCTTGGAACCAGAGTTGGTCCTAACTGGAACCTCAATCATAGTGATAACTCTATTTTTATAAGGTTATTTTACATTTTTAAGCTTATATTTTTGCTATAAACTTAGTATTTTATCTTAAATTTTCTCCAAAATTATTATGTTGTCCCACATGCTTAATGAGTTAATTATGTTAATTGGGAAAAATTAGCAAATTGGAACTTAAATTGAGTCAAAACATTAATAGAATGCAACGAGGAATTCGGATTCAGCTTCCGCCAATCACAGCAGCCCGCCACACGTCCAAGCTCACCATTCTTCCAACCGGTTCACGCCGTGTGATCTGTGACGTGACGCGGCGTGGGGCCTAGGGCTGATGCACGTTAAAAGTTGCAACCAAGAAAAGAAAAGAA